>SJYC01004253.1:0-45025 GCA_006408675.1 Madoqua kirkii | reverse complement strand
CGGGGTGGGGGTGGGGGGATGGAAGTAAATACTGCTGCCTCTTCCTTCACTCTGGAGAAGGAAATGGCAAAGCAATCCAGTATCCTTGCCTGGGAAATCCCGTGGACAGAGGAGCCTGGTGGGCTGCAGTCCATGGGGTCGCAAAAGAGGAGGGGATGACTGAACAACTAACACTTCCTTCTTACTGAAGTACTTGGAAGAAAATCCAGGAAACCAAGCAGAAGCCTGACTGCTTTTTTTCTACCCACTTTTAAGGGCTACACGAGACAGCGGTGGGGTCATTAACCATTTCCTAGCAGCCTGCACAGGAGGACCCTTGAGTGGGGGTGCCTGGAAGCGAGAGCTGTGAAGGGCCAGCTGCTCTGGAGAAAGTCCTGTTCCTGGTGCTTCCGGCGTCCGCTCCTGGGAGATGGCGACTCCGCATCACCTGAGAGCGGTGGACGCGGGGAGGAGAGATTAAAGGCCGGCTGAGCAGAGAGCCTGGGAGAGGCCTGTCCACGGTCCCCTCAGGCCTGGGGGTGGCTGGGGGAGCCGAGGACCCCGAGAGAGGGAAGAAGCTGCTCGTGGATGCGGAGAACACAGCCGGGATCCCAAGGCAGAGCATCGTTGGCGCCACAGGTAACCATCCGCCGGACTAGAGGTGCTGTCGAGGGCAGGGGCGACAGTCTCCCCGGATGCCAGGTTACCTGCCTGGGGCCAGAGAGGTGTTTATTTAAGTGCGGAGCCCGAGCACGTCCAGAACCTGCAAGGCTTCCTTCAGGGGTTCTCTGACAGAGCCGGGGGCCTGGATGGGGCCCGTGTTCCCGGAAGTGACAAAGACCCCGCCTCCTCCCCGTCTCTGGCTTTCACCGCCCGACACCAGCTCTGGGAATTTCCCGAGCAGGCGCTGGTTAGCCTTGGGGGCCGCTCAGCAAGGAAGGGTGCCTGAGCGGGCTTCGGGGTTAAATAGGCCTGGGCTTGAGTCCTGAGTGACCCACTTGGGAACTAGCTGTCTGATCTGGCGCGAGGGTCACCTCCCTTGCTGTTTGTATGTGACTTAAGAGACCACACTGAGCCGCGGGCAGGGGGTCAACCGGAAAGAATGACACAGCACTTAGCGTCACGGCACAAAGTAGGCACTTAATGTGAATTTTCTTTCTTCTCTTTGGGGAAACAAGGTGGCCTTCCGCTGCAGGCATCCTGTTGGGCTTACCTGGCCCTGCCTCAGGTGGACGGGTTGGGTGTGGCTCAGTGAGATCCATCTCCAGGTACTCTTGCGTTTCATAGCTAGTTGTTTAGTCGCTCAGACCTGTCCGACTTTTTTGAGACCCTATGGACTGTAGCCCAACAGGCTCCTCTGTCCATGGGAGTTCCCAGGCAAGAATCCTGGAGTGGGTTGCCATTTCCTTTTCAAGAGATCTTGCCGGCCCTGCGCCTTCTGTACTGGCAGGCTGAGTTTTTTTTAACCACTGAGCCACCGAGGAAACATCTTACATTGCTACCTGGTGCTTTATCTAACTTCTTTACTGTTGTATTGCTTTGCCTTAGGATTGTGACTGACACATAGTAGGTGCTCACTGACTGAATGAATTTGTCTCTTTTATCCTTAGATGGTTTTGAATGAGACCCTAAAAATTCTATAATTTTCACTTGGACGATTATTCTCAGGTGGAGATCCATCTCTCTTTTTTGATTAATAGTTTTTCACAAAGGACTGTCACATTCTAACGTCAGACCTAGGTTTCAGACTGTGTTTAGACATAATGGTATCGATACATACCCAAACCTTGCATTAAAAATATTTTTTTTTTCTGTAAAATAGGCCAAGATTTCTTTAGAAATTATTGGCTCCTGGAAACTTACTTAATTGACAATTTGCTAGGATTTTTTTGCAATCCTAGTGCTTACTCAGGAGTTTTTCCAAAGTGAGCAAATCTAAGTTATGTTTTTCAGCTGTAATGGGATTTTTATGATACTAAACTGAACAATTAATGAGGTTAAAATAATGTCATATTTTGGCAATAAACATTTATTAATTTGTATTTTGTTGCTTTCTTTTTACATCTGGGAGTCAATGATTTTACATCCTGGCCTCAAACATTTCTGTAGGTCCCTGAAGAACTCATATGACATGAGCACTGGGCCGAAAGTGCCTGATGGAGAAAATAGTTTCATAGGATGCTAGGCTCAGCACATTTGTAACTTATTCTTATGTGGAGTGGGTCATGGGCTCTTTTTTTTTAACTTTTAATTTTTTATTGACATATAGCTGATTAAGAATGTTGTGATAGTTTCAGGTGGACAGCAAAGGGACTCAGCCACACATATACATGGATTCATTCTCTCCCAAACTTCTTCCCATCCAGGCTGCCACCTAACATTGAGCAGAGTTCCCTGTGCTATACAGTAGGTCCTTGTTGGTTATCCATTTTAAATATCTCAGGGTGTACATTTGGATCGGGTCACGGGCTATCTTGAAAATGGAAAAGGACATCTTAGGAGGCTGTCCTTTAGCTCTAGCCTCTTCTCCATTCAGCCCTGATTCTCCTTTTACGGTGTCACCCCTACTTACCTACTTTTGTTTTTCTCCCTCTACACTGAAATGTATTAAACCACCAAGCCCAGAGTTCCTGGCTAATCAGGCTTGCTGATCTGCATTACTAAGTTCTTGCACCAGTGGACTGTGCAAGAGAATGAATATTCAAGAACGTTTACTAACCACCTTCTTAGACTGCTACGCAAACTATGGTCTGAGGAAAAGTAGCATCTGTACCCTCTGGGAGCTGGTTGGAAATGCAGAATCTCAGGTTCCACCCCAGACCTGCAGAATCAGAAGTTGCTTTTTAACACAGTCTCTGGGTGAATTTGTGTGAACATTAAGGTTTGAGAAGCCCAGTACCAGACATCACCATCTAGATGTCCTTTAAGTATCCACAGGTCCACACAGTGTCCACAGGTGTGAATCTCAACTTATCATCTGCCCCTACAAACTTGCCTCCTCCTGAGCTTCCTCTCTTCCTCTGGGTTTTTGGAGTACCTGAAATTATATTCCATCATAGGACTTGTTTATTATCTATCATGTTTTTTATATATATATACACATATATACATATATACATACTATTTTCTTCCAATTAGATTATAGGCTTCTTGAAAACAAGTATTAAGTCCATTTATTTTCTGTCACCAACAGTGTTCGCTGAGCCTGAAACAAGTTTTGGCTTTCCTAACTTCAGTTTCCTGATCTGTAAAATGCAGAGGCTTCATTTCAAAGACTCTGTTCAGTCATAACATTCTGTGATTCTGTGATGTGCCTGAAAGAATCAGAACTGCAAGGTTGAGAAACACCTTGGAAGTCACCTGACTCTACAGCTTCCTCCCCATCTTGCCCCATGATATCCTGCTAAAGCAGAAGCCCCTTCAGCTACATTTACATCTAGTATCAGTCCTAAACATGGACATCTCTAGTGGCAGAGAAGCTAGGTCTCTGCAGTCAGTCTATTCCATTTGCAGAAGGCTCTACCTTTTTAGAAACTTACTTTATATTTTTGAGACTTCATAGCTAAAGTGAAAGAGAATGGATATTGGAACAAGATAGAGCTGGTCTCTAGTTCCATGACAGTTACTAACCGTATGAGTTGAAGAGATTCCAAGATGAGTCCTTGAGCCCTGTCTCCTGGCATTCATGGCTTTGGGTAAGTCTCTTTCCTTGCATATAGGTGAGTCCTGTGACTTACTTATAACCAATAGAATATGGTAAAAGTAATGGATTGTCACTCCTGTTAATGGGTAATTACATTATGTTATGTAACCAAGATGATGTCACTCTCATAATTATGTAATGCCTATGATATATGAGACTCCATGTTTGTAGCAGATCATCTCTCTATCTATCTGCAATGCTGGTTCTGAAAAATTAGGTTGTAATGAGTTGTACAGCCACAAGGAAATGGATTCTGCCATCAGCCTGAGAAAGCTTAGAAGTGGAACCTTCTCCTGTCAAGCCTCCAGATGAGAACTCATCTTGGACGAGCACCTTGATATCAGCTCTGTAGGGGACCCAGCTAAGCCATTCCTGACCTCCTGACGCTCAGAAACTGTACAGTAATCAGTGCGTTACTTTAAGCTGCTAGTTTTATAATTTTTTACACAGCAAAGAAAATAAATAATGTATTATATAATCTTGAGCTCGGTTGTTAACTTCATTGATTTTCTGTAAAACATAATAGTATCTACTATCTAGGGTCCTCATAAGGACTAGGGACAATTTACTTGCTGATAGTGGGTGGTCCATCAATGGGAGCTTTTCTCATTGTTATCATTGTTATTTTTGGCTTGTATCTCTTAAGGCTTTTCATAGCCAGCTTTATGAGAGTTGTCCTTGAAAGTCATCTCCACTTCTTTTCCTCTCATTCACTGGTCACCTTCTCCCAGCTAGTTTCTGTCTGCATCACTCCATTGTCAAAATTACCAGCAACCTCTAGTTTATAAATTCAATGTCTCCTATGTCATAGATTTACTGACCCCTCAGATGATTTTCTTAATAACTGACTGCTCATTCCTTCTTGAGATACCCTGTTGACTTCCATAATAGAATACTCTTCCAGCTCTTCCCTTAGATGCTTTTCCACCCTATTTATTGGATAACCTACCTCTTGTTGTTGTTCAGTTGCCCAACAGTTTCCAGTTCTTTGCGACCCCATGGACTGCAGCACGCCAGGACTCTCTGTCCCTCACCATCTCCTGAAGTTTGCCCAAGTTCATGTCCATTGCATCAGTGATGCCATCCAGCCTTCTCATCCTCTGATGCCCTCTTCTCCTTCTGCCCTCAATCTTTCCCAGCATCAGGGACTTTTCCGGTGAGTCAGCTGTTCGCATCAGATGACCAAAATACTGGTTTCAGCTTATCAGTCCTTCCAAAGAATTTTCGGGGTTGATTTCCCTTAAGATTGACTGGTTTGATCTCCTTTCAGTCCAAGGGATTCTCAGGTGTCTTCTCCAGCACCACAGTAAGAAGGCATCAATTTTTTGGTGTTTTGCCTTCTTTATGGTCCAGCTCTCACAACTGTACATGACCACTGGGAAGCCCATAGCCTTGACCAGACAGACCTTTGTTGGAAAGTAAGGTCTTTGTGCTCAACAAGCTATCTAGGTTTGTCACCTCTACCCTACCTCTATGTCATCTCTAAGTTTCATACAGCACAGTGTTGCTGCTGCTGCTAAGTCACTTCAGTCATGTCCCACTCTGTGTGACCCCATAGACGGCAGCTCACCAGACTTCCCCGTTCCTGGGATTTTCCAGGCAAGAACACTGGAATGGGTTGTCATTTCCTTCTCCAACAGCATGATGTTAAGCCCTCCTTTTCATTATATACTGCTGCCTTATATGAGTTAATCTATCTTTCCCCCATGGTTTCCAATAGCATCTGCAGGCTCTCAAATTTGTAGTTCCTTCTCCCTATAATTCTCTTGAGCTCTAGACTGGTACATCCAACTGCCATCTTGACTCTTCCGTTTGGCTACCTCACAGGCATCTCAGGTTAACATGTCACAAGCTGAATGTTTCATCTTCTTTATCCAATTATCTGTTGATGGACATTTAGTACTTTTGTAAACAGTGATGCAGTGAATATTTGGGTGCATGCGTCCTTTTGAACCATGCTTTTCTCTGTATATATGCCAGGAGTGGTATTGCAGGATCATATGGCAGCTCTACTTCTAGTTTTTTAAGGAAACTCCATTCTGTTCTTCATAGTGGCTGTACCAATGTACATTCCCACCAACACTGTGGGAAGGTTCTTTTTTCTCCAAACCCTCTCTAGGATTTGTTATTTGTAGACTTTCTGATGATGGCCATTCTGATTCATGTAAGGTGATACCTTGTAGTTTTGTTTTACATTTCTCTAATAATTAGCAACATTGAGCATCTTTTCATGTACCTTTTGACCATCTAATAAAGACCATGTGGTATATTTATACAGTGGATTATCACTCAGTTGTAAAAAGAATGAAATAATGCCATTTGCAGCAACATGCATGGATCCAGAGATTATCATACTAAGTGAAGTGAGTCAGACAAAGAAAGACAAATATCATATAATACCACTTATATGTGAAATCTAAAAAAAGCAATATAATGAACTTGTATACATAACATAAATAGACCCATGGACAGAGAAAGCAAAGTGGAAAGATGTGAGGAGGGATAAATTAGGAGGCTGGGATTAAGATGATACACTACTATACATAAAATAGAAAACAAGGACCTACTGTATAGCACAGGGAACTATATTCAATATTTTGTAATAACTTATAAGGGAAAAGAATCTGAAAAAAATATATATAACTGAATCACTTTGCTATACATCTAAACTAACACAACATTGTGAATCAATTATACTTTAATTTAAACAAGAAAAAAAATTCCCCAAACCAAAACGGAATGTTCCATTCTCCACCCTCCTAGACCTATTCATCTGCCTTCTTCCTTATCCTGATAAATGGTATCACCATCCACCAATTTGTTGCAACTAGAATGACCCTTGATTTCTTGCTTTGAGTTATTCTTCCTGCCCCTCCCCTGCCAACAGGTCCTATTTATTAGAACTAAAACTGTCTTGAATGTATCTCCCCTCTGTACTGCCAGCACTCTCTGTAAAAGCCCCTAGGAGCAACCTCTTGAACAGGGACAATTATTCTCCAACTGCTCTCTGCTTTTCAAATAATTCTTCAGGCCCCAGCCAATGATCTTTTGAAATTTTCACTTAACTTAGGCCTCTCTTCTTTCAAAAACCTTTAAATGGCTTTTCTTTGTATTTAATAGCAGCGGCAGCAGCAACATAAAAGTCAGACCTTTAAATGGCCTAAAGCCCTAGATGCTATGGGTCCTCCCATCATTTTCCTGTTCTTTCCTTCCTCTTGTTATCTCACCTTAAATATCCTTCCCCCTGCTCTCTGAATGGTCTTCCTTTCAGTGTTTTGGCTTTACTTTAAACATCATGGCCTTAGCAACATCATTTCTTACTGTTCTGTTTACTGTAGAATTCTGCTCTTCTTTTCTAATTCAGCACCTTACTTCATTTCCTTCTCTGCACATTTTGTTTTTTGTAATGATTCGTTTGCTTGTCATCCATCTGCCCCATAGACCAGAAGTTTCATGAAGGCAAGTTCTGGCTGTTGGGCAGCAACTTGGGGCATCTTTGTTGAACAAATGAATGAATGAATGAATGACAATAGTGTATTCTGTTCTTAAACATGTCAGGATGAATGACAATAGTGTATTCTATTCTTAAATAATGTCCTCTCTTTCATATACTTTATCCCTTCAGTTCCTTGAAGACTGGCTCCTTCTTCCTTATCCCAAACAAAGCTTCTATTCACCAGAATAAAATATTCTCCAGCTTTCCCTTTCTCACATGATTTTGATGTTACTTCATAATCTTTGTTATTCATTTGACAAATCTATTCAAATATTAGTTGCTTTCCTTTGGGCAGGCCTCAGCTCTGTTTTGTCAGGTTCTTCTTAATACGTGTTCTCCTTCTACCAATGGGCTTTCTTATGGTTCAGTGCTAAGAAATCCGCCTGCAATGCAGGAGCTGCAGGAGACTTGGGTTTGATTCGTAGGTCTGGAATATCCCTTGAAGGAGGACATGACAACCCACTCCAGTATTCTTGCCTGGAGAATTCCATGGACAGAGAAGCCTGGCAGGCTATATAGTCCATGGGGTTGCAAAGAGTCAGACATGACTGAAGCAACTTAACATGCACACACACACTTCCACCAATAAATAGTATATCCAATGTTGACTGACAAGCCCAGCTTAGAGTTGAGCAGGACTGTCACCTCGCTCATTTCAGAGTCCATACTTCTCTTGGTTCATCCCAAGTGGGAGTTTCAAGAAGTCTAGAAGGGAAGGTGGCATCACCACAGTAGTGGGGAGGCAGGAGTGTATCAATTATATGCCTTTGGGTGATAGTAACAGAAAACTCAGCTACTAACAATGGATTGAACAATACAGATGTTTAATAGCTCACATAACCAGAAGCCAGTGTTTAGTCTTGGTTAAGAAAGTGGTTCAGTGATGTCACTAAGGGCTTGGGTCTTCAGTGTGTGTCTTTGTCCTTCAGTTAGCTTTCCTCCTGCTTGCAAATTGGCTGCAGTAGCTCTAGGCGTCACTATGCCCAGAGGTAGAAAAGACACCTTTCTTTTCTTCTCATGTATCTTTTTTTTTAACCCTAGAAGTTTTCCCTACACTTCTATCTTTTCATATCTTATTGATCAGAACTGGGTCACACGTTACCCTTTAAACAACTAATGAGAAAGAGAAGGAAACATGGTGGAATTGGTTTATGAACTTCTTTGGAGTAGGGAAGGACCAAATCTTTTCTGAAGCACAAGGCCCCTTCAACCTTGAATCAACCCTAGATTCTGCTAGCAAGGAAGATAGGGTAGGGGAAGACAACAAACAGCATCCTCTGTAGCGAGGGTGATGCTTTTGGGTGCTCAACCCTGACTGTGTCTCTCATCCGTCTGCAGTGGCCACTCTCCTGAACTGTGAACTTACCCTTTTCAACCTGTCACACACTTTAGAGGATAGTTATGTGTTTTCTTGGGGGGGGGGTTATTCTGAACAGACTATATTTCATCATACCTAAGTAATCATGGAGTACCAGATTCACCATTACCTTGTGAACTTCTAAGATAAAAATTTATTTTAAACACTCACATAATGTCTTAACAGTACTGCATGGCTAGTCATACTAGCCTGCTGCTTTGAAATCTCTTTTATCTTTTCCAAGGGATTTGTCAATTCCTCCTGCTTTCTATTGCTTTGCGGGATATGGGGCAAATAGAACTGCTTCATTTCTTGTAAATTTCATCTTTTTGAGGTCTTCAAAGCAGTTGATTGTTGCTTTGTGAAAAAGTATAAAATGGCAGTTGTTCCTGTAGCAACAAATATTTGCTTCACAAATGTCAAATTTACAGCCCTCTCGTCTGTTTCTTTTGACATCCACAATAGCTCATTGTGAAAATGCCAAAATATAGGATACTCTTTGGAGGGCATTTTAAACATCACGGAACCGCCTTACCTGTCCTTACAAACATGGTTTGAACTCAGCTGAAATGATGACAATATGAACATCTGGGACCAAGTTCATCACACAGAAACCATGAGGACTATCCCATGATTGCCTTCATTCTAAGGCACATTTTGATTTTAAAGATGTTTTGAAGTAGGGGGTGGGTAAGCCTGTCTTAGACTCTGTTAAGTATGGTACATCTAAATTGGTAGTCTGTGGCTTAATCAAAACTATTGATGGTTTTTCACATCTCTCATTATCCGTCAACTTGTGCATCTGCCCTGAGTGGGCTAAAAATTCAGGGACAGGCTGGGCAGTCTCAGCCCCAGTGGTTCTAATTAGATCAGAGAGACATGGAGTGGGGCTCTTTGCTGAGTTGGCTGTTCGACATGACTGGTCACCGCGGTGCTTGTGATTTTCTTATTGCTAATTGGACAAATGCTTGTGTCATCTGTCACTTCCTACATTTGTTTTCTGCTTCACTGCACTCTTTGCCAAGGCAATAAGATGTGGCTGGAAAGGAAGATGGGTGTGTGTCTCTGTGTGTGTATGGTATGAGAGAGAGAAAGGGAGAGAGAGATGTGGGGGAGATAGAGAGTGGGAGCAGGTTTGCCAGTCTTGAGTTAGGAAGGAAAACACTCACCTTTAAAAAAATCAGATCCGGAAATGATGGGACCCAGCATGAAATCAAAGAGGAAAACCCTGAGTGGGATTCTGCTGAAGGGGTTGATGGGCACAAAGGGCCTCCAGGCCTCCCTCTCTGAGACAAGATCAGGCTCCTGCTACGATTCAGTCTGGATGTTACACATTGTGGAAAGCAAAACCAGGCTTAAGATGAGACTGCCCTGTGGAGATACATTTTTCCAGGGGGAGATAAAAAAAAGGAAAAAATGTGTGAGAACCATCTTGTCTGATGTCAAGTAAGTGAAAAGATGCTCTCAGTTCAGATGCTTCGCTGGAAAAAAAAAAAGTGCCCTTTCAGCCAAGCTCCACTCTGCTTGAAGTGTGTGTTTTTCATCATCTCAGTCCCTGGCCCACCCGCCCTGCATCCTGTTCTTTGTTATGTGGTGCGAAGCATCCTAACATGTCAGCATGCACTTGTCAGATTTAGAAAGGGAGACCGGATGGAGGTATGTTACATACGGCGCTCTTTTTGCCCTCAACACCGGCAGCCTGGTTGCAGAGGCAGTTTCTGTTTTAGTAAACCACGCCTTTTTTCTTGGTTCTTCTAGCCCCCAAATCATTGTTTTTTTCTTCTAACATTTGCATTTGTAACATTTTACCTCTTGTTTTAGTAAGAAGCAGAGGGAAACAAAGTTCTTTTCTCTTTGTCAATCTGGCATTTGCTTTGCATGTGGAAGGTTTGTGCTCTGTACTCCTATGGACAGCGGAGCCTGGTGGGCTACAGTCCATGGGTTTGCAAAAGACTTTGACATGACTTAACTGTGTGGGCTTGCTCTGATAGAACTAGGGGCAAAACCTGGCTCCTTCACTTAGAATGTATGTTGTTCAGTCGCTCTGTTGTGTCCAGCTCTTTGTGACGCCATGGACTGCAGCACGCCAAGTTTCCCTGTCTTCACCATCTCCCAGAGCTTGCTCAAACTCTGTCCATTGAGTCAGTGATGCCATCCAACCATCTTATCCTCTGTTGCCCCCGTCTCCCCCTACCCTTAGACTGTATAACCTGAGGCAAGTCCCTTCACCTCTACAGATATAGGTTTGCTTATTGAAAAATGAGCATAAAAGTGGGAGACATGTCTCTGATTGTTTGGGAATGACATGAGATCACTCATGCACTGCCTGGAAACTGCTAAGTGTCTGATGAATGGTAGCCAGCACTGGTGAGTTATTTTTATGCATTTAAGGGGTTTTAAGTTCCTCATTAATAATTATAGGGTCCATCACTGTCATCCCTTAGGTTCTGGGAGGCAGGATTCTTGCTGGACCATATTCTCATCTCATAAGCATTTTCCGCAGGGAATCACATCTCCCTCTATCCTGTACCCCTAGTTTTGTATTTCTACAGTGATCAAGCCTCTCTTCCCAATCCTGCATTGACACATTCACCTGCCAGTGGCTCAATGGTAAAGAATCTGCCTGCCAATGCAGGAGATGTAGGAGATATGGGTCCAGTTCCTGGGTGGGGAAGATCCCCTGGAGAAGGAAATGGCAACCCACTCCACTATTCTTGCCTGGGAAATTCGATGGACAGAGGAGCCTGGCGGGCTACAGTCCATGGGGTGGCAAAGAGTCAGACACGACTAGGCAACTGAACAGGCATGCATACTGTTGACAGGGCCCAGCTTATGACGAAGATTGAAACCCAACTCACTGTCCTTTCCCCAAATGTGCTTTCTTCTGAGGTTTCTTTCTCACCACCATCCCCCAGTCACCCAGTACAGTACAGATCACCCCCAGCCTCACTTTCTCTCTGACTCTCTCTTCCTCCCTCTTGTCCTCGTGCCCCTTGATTTCTACCGTTTTATGCAATGAGCATTTCCAACTGGTTTCCTCATTTCCATTTTCTCCATCTTCTAATCCAACCTTCACCCTGTTGCTCTTACCCATTCATGCATGCATGCTAAATCACTTCAGTCATGTCTGATTCCTTGGGACCCCATGGACTGTAGTCCGCCAGGCTCCTCTGTCCATGGGATTCTCCAGGCAAGGAAACTGGAGTAGGTTGCCATGCCTTCTTGTTTAAAATCTTTTGTGAGTCCACGTTGCCTTCTTTAAAATCCAGCTCCTTTAATGAGATCCTCAAAATCCTTTCTGGTTTAGTCCACCCCTCCTGCTTGTTCTGTCTCTTTCCCTGCTCTTCAAATTCCTCATGCTCCACATGTATTGGATGGCTTGAAACACACTTCTTGATCCATGGACATCTCTTGGACTTTGCATAACCTCTTTCCTCTGCCTGGAATGCCATTTTCACTGTTTTCTTTGGGCTATTCTTTTCATCTCAGTTGATACTCCCATAAGCCTTTCCCAACTATATGTCTCAAATCTGGCTTTGGTTCACCCTCAGCACACATTGCATCTTAGGGATTCCTTCATCACAACTCTTGCTGAAACAGAGCAGGATCCTATTGTCCCTGTCCCCATGTCCTCAGGCTACCTTATATTTGTGGAAAAACTTTAGCCAAAGAATAAGTTTAACCACAGAAGTGAAAAAAATGCAGAAATAGAGGAAAAGTGTCAAACAAGAGTAAATAATAATAGTTTAGTCAGTAAGCACAGTCACAGACCTTTAGCTCCTCTTCAAGGACTATAGGTGATATTCAGAGCCGTACCCTGTGAGCTGTCTTATAGATGCTGAAACTCCCGTCAGATGGAAGAAGTTAACTACATGATGACCAAGTTGTTGCCATGACATAAGCCACCACAATTCTGAGAGCTAGCCTCAAAGAAATGGAAACAAATCAACTCTAGAGCTGAAGACTAATTGTGCTTAAAAATGATCAATTTGATTTAGGTCATACCAGAATGGTCTAGTGGTTTTCCCTATTTTCTTCAATTTAAGCCTGAGTTTTGCAATAAGGAGCTCATGGTCTGAACCATAGTCAGCTCCCAGTCTTATTTTTGCTGACTGTATAGAACTTCTCCATCTTCAACAGCAAAGTATATAATCAATCGATTTCAGTATTGACCAGTTGGTGATATCCATGTGTAGCGTAATCTCTTGTGTTGTTGGAAAAGGGTGTTTGCTATGACCAGTGTGTTCTCTCGACAAAGCTGTTAGCCTTTGCCCTGCTTCATTTTGTACTCCAAGGCCAAACTTGCCTGTTATTCCAGGTATCTCTTGACTTCTTACTTTTGCATTCTAATCCCCTACGATGAAAAGGACATCCTTTTTTTTTTTGACATGAATTTGAGCAAACTCTGGGAAATAGTGCAGGACAAAAGAGTCTGGCGTGCTGCAGTCCAGGGAGTTGCAAAGAGTTAGATATGACTTAGCGACTGAACAGCAACAGCAACAAAAAAATCAAGATGACGCCAACCAACTCCAAGATGACTGTCGAAGCTGACTGTGCTGTTTCTGCATATAGGCCCTCTCTCCATCTGTAAAAGCTCTTACTCTCTGATTGTGAGTGGGGTGGGGGCCGGGGGATCCACCTTAAACAGGACTCCACTCCCCCCAACCCCTGCCACCCAGTTGCTGGTATCCACACTAAAGGAAACTTTCCTTTTCACTAACCTTACTTCTTTAATGGCTTTTGAGCAGCAGGCAGCCAGACCCCACTTACAGTTAGATTACCCCACTCCTTGAATGAAGGGATTTTTTTTTTAAAGCTCTTAATCACCATACAGAGCATTAAGTTTGGCATACCATACAAATAAAATATGTTTCCTGAAAGAGTCACTAGAAGAAGGAAGGAAGAAATGAATCACTCTGATGGGAATAAATCAAGAAGGTAGATGGTTCTCCAAGATATGAAGTCTGCATCTCAGTGCTTGCCACAGGGGACGACATTGTGAGACAAACTGCTGGTGTTCCTTCCATCTTGGCTGGTTGGTTATCTGCACATGGAGAGAAACCCATTTACTTCCTGTTTGCTGCAGAATCAAATAACTTTGCCCACTAGGGCCAGGTCCCCAGGCCTGGGAAGAATTAACCAGCCTGCTTCCCAAGTTCTGTCCTGAAAACAGCGATCCTATAAAGAGTTGAAGTCTACTTTCTCAGCTACTTGACCTCTGAGTACTGAAGACTCTGAAAGCACAAAATCCAAGATGCATGTATAAGTCAGTTCTGACTCTGGTCTTTCTCACTGGATAGCATTTTGTTTCTGTACCAATTTTAATTTTCAAGAGGCCTTGTCATGGTTAATGACTTTATAATATTATCACCTGCTTCTTTTAACAAAAAGGGAATTTTGACAAGACATGAATTCATCTGTAGATGTGGAGTGCTCTTTGAAAGCTTGTGGGGTTTTGTACTTTTTAAAAAATTCTGGAGACTTCTGACTCTCTGATTTACCCTGAACATATTTCAACTCTGAGTAGCTGTGATCAACTTGCAAAGCATTTATCTTCAGCACACTTCAGTTCAGTTCAGTTGCTCAGTCGTGTCTGACTCTTTGCAACCCCATGAATTGCAGCACGCCAGGCCTCTCTGTCCATCACCGACTCCCAGAGTTCACTCAGACTCACGTCCATTGAGTCAGTGATGCCATCCAGCCATCTCATCCTGTCGTCCCCTTCTCCTCCTGTCCCCAGTCCCTCTCAGCATCAGAGTCTTTTCCAATGAGTCAACTCTTTGCACACTTAGGGAGTTTTAATTTGTCCATAACCTATTTTGATACATTTCCAGTAGTTTGTCTCTGTTTCTGTAAATAGGAAAGTAGAGTAAAGGGGAGGGGACAATGGTAGCATTTACCAGGAGGACTTGCCCCACTCTCCCATTAACAATGTCCACAATCTGTTTTCTCATTCAGTTCAGTTCAGTTGCTCAGTTGTGTCCAACTATTTGCGACCATGGACTGCAGCATGCCAGGCCTCCCTGTCCATCACCAACTCCCGGAGTTCACTCAGACTCTTGTACATCAAGTTGGTGATGCCATCCAGCCATCTCATCCTCGGTCGTCCCCTTCTCCTCCTGCCCCCAATCTCTCCCAGCATCAGAGTCTTTTCAACGAATTAACTCTTCGCATGAGGTGGCCAAAGTACTGGAGTTTCAGCTTTAGCATCATTCCTTCCAAAGGAATCCCAGGGCTGATCTCCTTCAGAATGGACTGGTTGGATCTTCTTGCAGTCCAAGGGACTCTCAAGAGTCTTCTCCAACACCACAGTTCAAAAGCATCAATTCTTCGGCACTCAGCCTTCTTCACAGTCCAACTCTCACATCTATACATGACCACAGGAAAAACCATAGCCTTGACTAGATGGACCTTAGTCACCAAAGTAATGTCTCTGCTTTTGAATATGCTATCTAGGTTGGTCATAACTTTTCTTCTAAGGAATAAGCCTCTTTTAATTTCATGGCTGCAGTCACCATCTGCAGTGATTTTGGAGCCCCCCAAAATAAAGTCTGACACTGTTTCCACTGTTTCCGAATCTATTTCTCATGAAGTGATGGGATCAGATGCCATGATCTTCATTTTCTGAATGTTGAGCTTTAAGCCAACGTTTTCACTCTCCTCTTTTACTTTCATCAAGAGGCTTTTTAGTTCCTCTTCACTTTCTGCCATGAGGGTGGTGTCATCTGCATATCTGAGGTTATTGATATTTCTTCTGGCAATCTTGATTCCAGCTTGTGTTTCTTCCAGTTCAGCATTTCTCATGATGTACTCTGCATAGAATTTAAATAATCAGGGTGACAATATACAGCCTTGACGTACTCCTTTTCCTATTTGGAACCAGTCTGTTGTTCCATGTCCAGTTCTAACTGTTGCTTCCTGACCTGCATACAGATTTCTCAAGAGGTAGGTTAGGTGGTCTGGTATTCCCATCTCTTGAAGAATTTCCCACAGTTTCTTGTGATCCACACAGTCAAAGGCTTTGGCATAGTCAATAAGGCATAAATAGATGTTTTTCTGGAACTCTCTTGCTTTTTCCATGGTCCAGCAGATGTTGGCAATTTGATCTCTGGTTCCTCTGCCTTTTCTAAAACCAGCTTGAACATTAGGGAGTTCACGGTTCATGTATTGCTGAAGCCTGGCTTGGAGAATTTTGAGCATTACTTTACTAGCATGTGAGATGAGTGCAATTGTGCAGTAGTTTGAGCATTCTTTGGCATTGCCTTTCTTTGGGATTGGAATGAAAACTGGCCTTAGAAAGCATCAATACATGCAAAGTTAATGGAGGTGACGGAATTCCAACTGAGGTATTTCAAATCCTAAAAGATGATGCTGTTAAAGTGCTGCACTCAACATGTCAGCAAATTTGGAAAACCCAGCAGTGGCCAGAAGAGTGGAAAAGTCAGTTTTAATTTCAGTCCCAAAAAGGGCAATGCCTAAGAATGTTCAAGCTACCATATGGTTACACTGATTTCACATGCTAGTAAGTTTATCAAAATAAGCTTAAAATCCTTCAAGCTAGGCTCCAGTAGTATGTGAACCAAGAACTTCCAGATGTACAAGTTGGGTTTAGAAAAAGCAGAGAAATCAGAGATCAAATTGCCAAAATTTGCTGAATTCCAGAGAAAGCAAGGGAATTCCAGAAACATCTACTTTTGTTTTATTGACTATGCTAAATCTTTGACTGTGTGAACTGCAACAAAATGTGGAAAATTCTCAAAGATATGGAAATACCAGACTACCTTACCTGTCTCCTGAGAAACCTGTATACTGGTCAAGAAGCAACAGTTAGAACCAGACATGGAATAACTGACTGGTTCAAAATTAAGAAAGGAGTATGACGAGGCTGGATATCGTCACCTTGCTTATTTAACTTCTGTGCAGAGTATATCATGTGAAATGCTGGGCTAGATGAATCACAAACTGGAATCAAGATTGCTGAGAGAAATATTAACAGCCTCAGATATGTAGATGATACCCCTCTAATGGCAGAAAGTGAAGAGGAACTAAAGAATCTCTTGATCAGGGTGAAAGCAGAAAGTGAAAAAGCTGGCTTATAAATCAACACTCAATAAAACTAAGATCATGGCATTGGGTTGCATCACTTCATGGCAAATAGGAAGTTAAAAGGTGGAAATGGTGACAGATTTTATTTTCTTGGGCTGTAAAATCACTGCAGACGGTAACTGAAGCCGTGAAAATAAAAGACACTTGCTCCTTGGAGGGAAAGTTATGACAAACCTATATAGCATATTAAAAAGTAGAGACATCAGTTTTCTAACAAAGATCTGACAAAGTCAAAGCTACGGTTTTTCCAATAGTCCTGTACTGATGTGAGAGTTGGACCATAAAGAAGCCTAAGCACTGAAGAACTGGTGCTTTCGAACTATGGTGCTGGAGAAGACTCTTGAGAGTTCCTTTGACTGCAAGGAGATCAAGCTAGTCAATCTTAAAGGAAATCGGTCCTGAATATTGGTTGGAAGGACTGATTCTGAAGTTCCAATACTTTGGCCACCTGATGCGAAGCTGACTCACAGGAAAAGATCCTGATGCTGGCAAAGACTGAAGGCAAAAGGAGAAGGGGGCAGCAGAGGATGAGACGTTATGTTAGATCACATCACTGACTCCATGGACTTGAATTTGAGCAAACTCCAGGAGATAGTAGTGAAGGACAGGGGAGTCTGGTGTGCTGCAGTCCATGGATTGCAAAGAGTCAGATGTGATTTAATGACTGAGCAACAGCATCAACAAATTCATTTAAAATTTTTATTTTATTTTATTATTGGACTATAATTGCTTTACAATGTTGTGCTGGTTTCTGCTGTACAACAAAGTGAATCAGCTCTATGTATAACTCTACCCCTTCCTTTTTGGACCTTCCTCCTACCCCTCTAGGTCATCGCAGAGTACCACAGGGTGCTGAGCTCCCTGGGTCACACAGCAGCTTCCTACTAGCCCACTATTCCACACATGGTAGTGTATAGATGTCAATACTACTCTTTAAATTCACCTCATCTTCTCTGTTCCCCTCTGTATCTGCTGTGCATTCTCTACGTCTGCATTCTTGCCCTGCAGATAGGATCATCAGTACCATTTTTCTAGATCCCATATATATGCCCTCCTTTGAAGTTGACTTCAGGATCTTTTAATTCATAGGTTCATTACCCTCAGGTGCTCAAGACCCAGTGAATGGGGCTCACAGCTCCTAGGACATTTGCAGACTCTTTCCAGGTGACACCAGCTTGGGAGTGAATCAGAAGTGATGACCTGGGCCCACATCTTGAGAACCCCAATGTCTTCTAAGCAGTAGTTCTTAGCTTAGCTGCACATTTAAAAGAAAATCCAGAATTTAGGCCCCCACCTCAGAGATTTGTGTTTAAATGGTTTGGAGTGAGGCTTGGAGTGGTTATTTTTAAAAAATTCTCCTTAAATGATTTTATTTACAACTAGGGCAAAGAACCAATATTCTTGGCTATCTTGCCAATTTGGTATGGACCTATTTTATCCTTAAATGCAGGCTCTGTAGAGTCATGGCTAAGCAGGTCAGAACCTTGTTCTATTTTTAATTTAAGCCACGTTTATTGTATTCTGTGGGCTTCCGACGATGTGTCTCAGTAGTAAAGAATCTGCCTGCCAATGCAGGAGACACAGGAGACACGGGTTCAGTCTCTGGGTCAGGAAGATCCCCTGGAGAAGAGAATGGCTACCCACTCCAGTATTCTTGCCAGGATAATCCCACGGACAGAGGAGCTTGGCAGGCTACAGTCCATAGCATCACAGAGTCAGACATGACTGAAGCGACTGAGAGCGCACTGATTGTATTCTGAAGATGCTTAAGAAAGAATCATCCTTGGGAATTAGAAATTTATGATATAACTTCCCTGTAATGAGGCTGAGGTGGATAAGGCAAACTGAATCACTTAAAAGTCTTCTGAAGTACCTGATTGAATGGAACAAGCTGGCATGCCTTTGGAGTGAGTAGGATTACGCCTCTTGAACCTGTCAGAAGTCCTTGAAATAAAGCCGTGGATAAAAGGGGACTAGTGGCTTTAATTTATTTAGTCTTTCTAGAAGTGTTTGGCAAAGTTCTTCATGAGAAGGGAATTCAGTAACGGGGGAGGAAAATGCAGGACCGTGGGGGATTAGGGCTGATTAGGAGCTAGGATGCCTGAGTCAGGAACAAATGGGCATTTTTCACTGTAGCCGGCTTTAATGGGGACCTGCACAAGGATATGATCAACAAACTGATTTTTAGGATTGCTTTATTTTTATTACCCAATTTTAAAGCCTTGAGAGACAAGGCTTCTCAAGCAAAGGGGTTAACGATCAGCTCTCTGCCCTCCTCCTTGCCCATTACAGCTTGTCCAGGACAAGATGGCGAGGTTGAGTGGCTGTTCATCTGAATTTGACCCCAGACCTTGATTCACACTCTGAAAATGTAAGATCTTCTAGAGTGTTGTAAATAAAATGAGTCATGGGTAGTCCAGGACTGTTTGGAAAGACTGATGGGATGTAGTAATCCACTCAAAGGCAGACAGGGCAAGACCTGTAAGCAGAAGAGCTGCTTAGAAGTCACGAGTCTCTCCTC
Source organism: Madoqua kirkii (assembly GCA_006408675.1). Lineage (NCBI taxonomy): Eukaryota > Metazoa > Chordata > Mammalia > Artiodactyla > Bovidae > Madoqua > Madoqua kirkii. The sequence continues at coordinate 25,863 of SJYC01004253.1, read as the reverse complement.
CCCTATCTAGGGTCTGTTATATCAGCCAGAGACCTTGTGTTGCTCAGTTAACCTAGGCCGCCGATGTCTCAGGTCCTCTGGAAAGTTTTGCTTCATCAGCATCTACTTCTGCTTCTTGTAATCTTAGCACTGTTCTCTCTCTTTGGTAAACTACTCATTATCCACTCAATCCATGGAGCTTAGTTGGGAAGTGTGAACTCACCCGCCTTCTCGGCATCCATGCATTTTAGCGCCAAGGTGGGCGTGTCCCCTCAGCCTGGCCAACAGCATATTCTATCGCTTCAAACCCAATGTCTTGTATAGGGCTGGTCACCCTAGCCAAGTCGGTGTGTGGGTGCATGCCAAGTTGCTTCAGTAATGTCTGACTCTTTGCAGTCCTATGGGCCATAGCCCATCAGGTTTCTCTGTCCATGGGATTCTTCAGGCAAGAATACTGGAGAGGGTTGCCCTGCCTTTCTCCAGGGGACCTTTCCGACCCAGGGATCAAACCTGTGTCTCCTGTGGCTCCTGCATTGCAGGCAGATTCTTTACTGCTGAACCACTGAGGTCTAGAGAATCCCAAATTAGGCATTTTGGTGGAACTATTGAGAAAGGGGCTCCCTCTGTCCATTTCGCTGAGCTGGGGACTAGGGTAGAAACAGAAGAGGGTAGCTTCTTCAGACAAGGAAACAAATTGGAAGAAAGCAAAGCCAAGAGGTGGAGCATGACTTCTCATTGACATCGTTGGAGAATCTGGGTTGAGGCATATTTACCAGATACACCCACTGGGCTTTTCTCTTATATGAGTCAACAGATTGTCTTTCCTTAAGCTTAATGCTGTGTTTCTGCTACTCACAGGATCCTTTAATAAGAGGTCCTTAGCGAATACTTTCGGAGAAGGCAATGGCACCCCACTCCAGTACTCTTGCCTGGAAAATCCCATGGACGGAGGAGCCTGGTAGGCTGTAGTCCATGGGGTCGCTAAGAGTCAGGCACGACTGAGCGACTTCACTTTCATTTTTCACTTTCATGCATTGGAGAAGGAAATGGCAACCCACTCCAGTATTCTTGCCTGGAGAATCCCGGGGACAGAGGAGCCTAGTGGGCTGCCGTCTATGGGGCTGCACAGAGTCGGACACGACTGAAGCGACTTAGCAGCAGCAGCAAATATTTTCTTGCATACCTTCCTGGCCTAGCCCATTAAACCTAGTCTTTTCTGTGTCTTTAGGGACAGGCTCATCTGAGAAGTGAATCTGTGTTGATGAGCCAACCAGAGGGTTGTCTCAGGCAAAAGATTTACAGAGTTAAAAAATTTCTTTTTATTGAAGCATAGTTGGTTTGCAATGTTATGTTCATTTCTCCTGTACAACAAAGTGCTTCAGTTATATGTATATATACATTCTTTTCGTATTCTTTTACATTATGGTTTATCACAGGATATTGAATATAATTCCCTCTGTTATCCAGTAAGACCTTGCTGTTTATCCATCTTATATTTAAAAATTTGCATCTGCTAATCTCAAAGTCCCACATCCCTTCCCCCACCACTACTCCCTCTTGGTAACCATGAGTCTAAACTTTATGTCCGTGAGTCTGTCTTGTAGATAAGCTAGTGTCATATTTTAGATTTCACATGTAAGTGATATCATATGGTGTTTATCTTTCTCTTTCTGCCTTACTTCATTTAGTATGATAATCTCGAGGTCCATACATGCTGCTGCAAATGGCATTATTTCATTCTTTTTTATGGCTGAGTAATATTCATTATATATATTGATATAATCATATATACCACATCTTTATCCATTAACCTGTTGATGGACCTTTAGGGGGTTTCTATGTCTTGGCTACTGTAAACAGTGCTGCAGTGAGCATTGGGGTGCACGTATCTTTTTGAATTCCAGTTTTCTCTGGATATCTGCCTAGGACTGGCATTACTGGGTTATATGGTAGTTCTAGTTTTAGTTTTTTTAGGGACTGCCATACTGTCTTCCATAGTGGCTGCACCAGCTTACATTCCCACCACAGTGTTTCCATTTGGCATAATATTTCTGGAGCCAGCAGCTGTTCTTTTCAGTAAACACAACAAGGTGATTGTGAAGAACATGGGGAAGGAGGAGGGCATCAGGAGTGAATTATCACTGAACATCTCTATGCTCCTGTGTCAGGTGTTAACACATGTTACCTCATTCTTACACAAAGTATATGCATATGATTATCCTTGTTTCACAACTCAGAGAATAATATCAATAACAAATAGCTCCTATGTATAGAGTGTTATATTGCCATGTTAGCTATACTTCTCCTTTATTCATTACAATCACAATATCCTGCAAGGTCGAGATTACAGCCTATATATTATACATGATGAAGCCAACATTTAGAAAGGTTACGTTCACCTTCATGCAGCTAGAAAGAGGGAAAATCTATATCTAGACAGACCCAGTTTGGAAGCCAAGCTTGACAGAAGCAGGTCTTCATCATAGGCTTGTGAAGATATTGGGGAGATATTTTGGGCTATGGAGGTCCTCTCAGCATGGCTGACATCAAAAAGGAAGTCACAGTCAACAAGAATAGATCAAATGTTGTGTTGACCTGAGCTCAAGCCCTGGCATAGTGGCCAGCAGCTTTAGTTGGCACCTCTGGTCAGGTTACTTACTTGACAAAATTGAAAGGAGTTTTCTCACTATGGTGACCTGAATGGGAAGGAAGTCCAAAAGGGATATATATATATATCTGATTCATTTGCTGTACAGCAGAAACTAACACAGCATTGTAAAGAAACTATATTCCAATAAAAGTTAATTTAAAAAAAGATCTAAAGGTATCTTTACTTGTAACTTTGTAAAAGTTATGAGAAGGAATAATTAAGAGCATAATGTAGAGCACAGCTTTTCATCCAGCCTATATATTATAAAATAAACCCACACAGACCCTAAACATACTGGATGCTCCTTAATTTGAGCATCTAGTGTAACGAAAGTGAAAGTGAAAGTGAAGTTGCTCAGTCATGTTCGACTCTTTGCGACCTCATGGACTGTAGCCTACCACGCTCCTCTGTCGTGGAGTAATGACTAGTTAATAAACATGGAGCTGGCTGGGGCTTGGAGTGTCTGTTGGTGCTGTTCATATTTCTCCTAGGTTGTGCCAGTCCTGGGAGTTCTGTTGATCTGTGCTAATATCCTGTGGCGACTTGTGTCTCACATGGATTCATGCCAGCCCCCTTCAGACATCCACCTTCTTTCTGAATCAGAATCGCTGTTTAAGGTACAAAGAATTCTCTGGCTTCTAGAACGCAGACCTTTGGAGCTCAGTCTTTAAGGTTGATCAGTTGCGCCATTTATTCCTGTTCCAGCTGTTACATTGATCAAATAAGGAGGCCTTCAGACTGGCTCCAACATCTTGACAGCCTGTATAAGCCAACCAAGACCTGAGCCCGTAAGTACCTCCCGGTTACAAAACTGAAACACTAGGGACAGTCAGTCACAAAGCACCAACCAGACTTTATGCTATAGCCAATCAAATAATCTCTTTGCTTTTGCACCTTCTTGGTATAAGTCTTTCCTTAGGCTCTTGTCTGCCAAACGCTCCTAACCACTTTTGGTTTAGTGCTGCCCAGATGAGATTTTTGCTCATATAAGGGGCTTCCCCAGTGGCACTAGTGGTAAAGAATCTGGCCTGCCAATGCAGGAGACATAAGAGAGGCAAGTTCGATCCCTGGGTCAGGAAGATCCCCTGGAGGAGGGTATGGCAACCCATTCCAGTATTCTTGCCTGGAGAATCCCATGGACACAGGAAACTTGCAAGCCCACAGGGTTGCAAAGAGTCAGATACGACTGAAGCAACTTAGCATGCATGCACACTCAAATACTCTTAAAAAATTAAATATGCTTCAGTTTATCTTTCACATCACCCATGGCTGTGATGCTGTTTTGGTTGAAAATGGCTCCCACAGACACCCAGGCCCTCATCCCTGAAACCTGTGGATGTTACCTTTCGACTCTGCAGATATGATTAAGGATTTCAAGATGGAGAGATGATCCTGAATTATCCTGTAGGCCCAATGTAATTACAAGGTCCTTCTAAGAGGAATGATCAGGAGGCTCAGAGTCAGCAGAAGAAAATAAGATCATAGAAGCAAGAGGCTGGAGTGATGCAGGGAAGGGGTGATGAACCAAGGAGTGTGGCAGCTTCAAGAAGCAGAAAATGGCAGAGACTCTCCTCCTGGTTCTCCAGAAGCAATCAACTCTGCCAGCACCTTGGCTTTAGGCCAGTGAAAGTGACTTTGGACTTCTTTAGCACTATAATATGGGGCTTCCCAGGGGGTGCTAGTGGTAAAGAGCTCGCCTGCCAATGCAAGAAATATAAGAGATGCAGGTTCGATCTCTGGGTCAGGAAGACCTTCTCCAGTATTCTTGCCTGAAAAATCCCATGGACAGAAGAACCTTGTGGGTTATATAGTCCATGGGGTCACAGAGTTGGACATGACTGAAATGACTTAGCATGCACACATGCAGTACTATAACAAATTTGTGTTCACTTCAGCAGCTAAGTTGGTGGTAATTTGTTACAGCAGCAATGCTCCATACTGTATATAAAAATAGATAACAAGAACCTGTTGTATAAAACAGGGATATCTACTCAATACTCTGTCGTGATCTATGTGGGAAAAGAATATATAAAAAAGACTGGGTATATGTATAACTTTGGAGAAGATGGCACCCCACTCCAGTACTCTTGCCTGGAAAATCCCATGGATGGAGGAGCCTGGTGGGCTGCAGTCCATGGGGTTGGGAAGAGTCGGACACGACTGAGCGACTTCACTTTCACTTTTCACTTTCATGGATTGGAGAAGGAAATGGCAACCCACTCCAGTGTTCTTGCCGGGACAATCCCAGGGATGAGGGAGCCTGATGGGCTGCCATCTATGGGGTTGCACAGAGTTGGACACAACTGAAGTGACTTAGCATACATATAACTGAATCACTTTGCTGTACAGTAGAAACTAACACAATATTGTAAATCAACTATTTACGATATTGAAAATCAACACTCCAATAAAAATTGTTTAAAATGTGGGGTTCCCTGGTGGTCCAGTGATTAAGAATCCACCTTGCAATGCAGGGGACCCGGTTTGAGCCCTGGTCCGGGAAGATACCACATGCCATGGGGCAAGTGAGGTTGTGTACCACAGCTACTGAGCCCCTGTTTGGGAGCCCTTGAGCTGCAGCTGCTGAAGAGCGGGTGCCCTAGAGCCTGTGCTCCACTGCAAGAGAAGCCACAGCAGTGCGAAGCCCACACTCTGCAGCTAGAGAGAAGCGCCCCCTTGCTGCCACTGGAGAGAACCTGTGCAGGGCAACGAAGATCCAGCACAGCCAAAACTAAACAGATAAGTGTTTTAAAAACAAACACAATTTTTAAAATGTGTGGGGAAGTTTAGTTTGTGGGCGTTATCAAGGGAGAGCCATTCTGGGTGGATCAGGGATGGGGCTCCTCCCCACCTGTGGTGGCCCCCAAAGGCCCCCAGAAACCCACTGTGGCTCCTCCAGGGACAAGCCTGATGTGTCAACCCTGTACCCTAGCAGGACATGTCTCCTTGCTGACGCTGGCTTTGGGATCTTTCTCATCAAGCCCGGTGGGACTGAATACACAGCCGGTGATGGAGGCCTCCAGGCTTCCCCTCTGTGCGCTCCAGGCCAAGCACGCCCTGTATGTTCCAGAGAATGTCCTTAAACTGGGTACAATACCATTGATTAGGATTGATTTTTCTAAATTACAATTACAGTTTGGTTTTGTTTCTTGAAAATTACACTCTGGTCCCCTTGATTGGAGTTTTGAATATTCCCAACCTTTCAGTCACACATTTACAGTCTCTGGGTTTCTTTCCACAGATGGCTGAACGCATGCATTATGTATGGGTTTCACAGGTGGTGTCTCAGAGGGCACGTCTATTCTTGAATGTTTGCTGGGTCCTACGGTCACTCCCATGTCTCATACATGTGTGTGGTTCTGTCTCTCCCTGGAGTGGAGCTGTCTACTCTCCTCACAAGAAACTGACCCGTGAGCTCAGTCAGGGCGTCTGTGAGGGAGTCAGGATATGTATTCATCTTCTTCCCCAAATTCCTGAACAGGGAAGGGACTGAAGTGTTGAAATTGGATCAGAACTCTCAAAAGCATAAAAATTCAGCTTCAAAACTTGAGAAACTCGAGTTGTGGTTCTCTGTGTCCTACAGCAGTGCTAAATCCTCCTGTTTCTGAGCTATCTAGAACAGAAAAACAGAGACACACGTGGAACACTCGGGAACAGCTCAGCTGGTGAAGGCACTTCAGTCCCAGCATCCCTCTCCTCTCTGTGGCTATGTTAACTCAACTTTGCTTGGCTACGTGCTAAATCGCTTCAGTCGTGTCCGACTGTCTGCGACCCTATGGTCTGCAGGCTCCTCTGTCCATGGGCTCCTCTGTCCATGGGCTTCTCCAGGCAAGAACACTGGAGTGGGCTGCCATGCCCTCTTCGAGTGGACCCAGGCTCTCTTATGTCTCCATATTGGCAGGCGGGTTCTTTACCACTAGCACCACCTGGGAAGCCCTTGCTTAGCCGAGCCAGCAGATTTCTTGCTCACCTTCAATCAACTGAGATTTCAGGTGCGGTTGGGTATGGCTTCTTGTAATTGTGTTTAATTAACATTTACTATGTTGAAACAACAGTACCCCCCATACCCTCAATGACTCTGACATCCTTCAGGGGCAGGTCCTATCAGAGCTTTGGGTCTCCCTCTCCGCTGTTTTCTCTCCCACCACCACCGGCTCTGCCCTCATCTGGTTCAGAATTCCTGGGAAAGGCAGAAGGGGAGGAGTAACTACATGGGAGTCGCCTAATCACGCGCTCTCCTCCACCCCCACCCCTGTCAACGCTTTAGTCACAGCCCATCAGGTTCCAACGATGGTCCTGGCTCCCAGGGCATCAGTGTTTGTTCAGAGACCCTCAGGGGTCCAGCCCCCTCTCCACAGAGGGCTCGTTCTCCTCTTCAGCAGCTGTGCTACCTGCCTTCCTAGCTTGAACTTGACCTCCTAATGCTTCCCTCCAGAGGATCAGAACACTGTGGGAGACGCATCAATGGGCTAATTACATGTGCTGGAGAAAAGTTCACCCCTCAGAGCAGGAGCTCTTTCGAGGTGAGAGCCACCGTAAGTGCTTATGAAATGCTGACGCCTCGAGAGAGAAGGCTCCCCATTCCCTCGTCATTTCCAGGCCACGGGAGAAGGCCGAGCCTAGTGGGTGTTGGAGGCAGGAGCTGTCATTGGAACAAGTGTGATGGCTAGAGGTCATCTCAATTGAGCTGTTAAATGGAGTTGTGTGTGTGTGTTTTCTTTTTAATGTGGATCGGTCACTGTTTTTATGGCTGTGCTTATTTCATCTTTCTTATAACTAGCTTGGCTTATTGGCACTGCTGGGTATTGTGGACTGAAAATTATTGGGAATAACTTTTTTCCCCTTCAAATGGAAAGCCTCTCCTACTTCCTCTGAGCTTATCTTTAAAAAGTACTTAGTATAACCTGACTGGTAGGTGAGTGGTAGGTAGGTGGTAGGTGAGTGACTGGATTGGGCTTCTTGGCATGTATTTTTTACTATTTGAAAACCTAGCAGCCACTTGATATGTCTGTGGACCACCATTTTCTTAGAAAAAAGGGATAACACAATTTTTTTAAAAAGGAAAGTGAAAATGCATTTGAAATGTGAACCAATAGTTTTGTCTCAGCAAGAGACATGATATAGTCTACCATCCTTTACTAATATGTCCATATCCATATACAGACCCGTATAATGTATCCGTTCAGTGGGGGAGAGTTTGGGCCACAAATGAAATCCCCTATAATCTACTGCTTTGGGGTTTTATTTCTCCTAAATTTGAAAACCCTTACTCATAATTATGTGTTTGGTAATGGAGGGACGTATAGGGTGACTCTGTCAGATAGTTCTGAATATCTGAAAAAGAAGGACAAGAACCTCAAGTTATAGGGCTTTTTCTCATTATCATCTTGGTGCCCATCAGCCTGCTTGTCAATTAGTCCTATTGTGAAAACAGGGATGTTTCAACAAGGAGGATGATGGGGAATGGATTCCTCATTTATTCTTTGGTTTTATTTGTCAATTTTCTTCACATTCTTTTGTAATATTCAGATAGGTTTTTTAATATGTCTATTAATAAGCCATATGTTTCTATCAGAAGACTAGAGAAATTGTTTAGACAAATTGTTACTTTCAGGGATGGAGTTGTCCTCACAACAGTTTGTTTCTTAAAAATCTGATGCTTCATTTCCAATATTAAGAATTATGGCATTTCAGCTCTGAAGTGATAGCTTCAGGATGTTCAAGACATGGAAGGTGCAACTGTGATAATACCTTGAGCAGTACAGTTGAAATGATTAGTTATAGAAAGCATTTCTACTGGAATCCAGGGTCATAAAGTGAAAAAAATCATATCATCCATTAAAAAAAAAGGCAAAACTATGTGAGCTCCTTTCTCCTTGAAAGAGTGTTTTGATGAGTCAAAGTACAAAGGATTTACTGTTCATGCTTAACATGTCACACTGAGAAACTCTACACTTGGTGGCCACAATTTTATTTGATATGTAACTTTTTTTGTTAAATCAAGATTATGGCTTACAATACCATCTACATGCCAATGATTCTCATGAAAAGAAAATTTCAGGTCTAGCCTGCTGGTGCCAGAGAAGGATGGGAGGTACAGCAAGCTAGATCAGGGGGGCCACCCCAGCTGGATCCAACTGGATTAACAGATCTCCCCAACAATGACTCATGACACCTGAGCTAAATAAATGCATACTGTTTGTAGAGCTGAGATTTTTGAACTTGTTTGTTATGCAGCAACAGCTGACCAAAATACCTTGTTTGGTCATTACCTCCATAAAGTCTGTTTTCAACACAGCAGAGGGAACGGTCATTTTAGCAGCCAGATTTTGCCAGTTTTGTGTTGCCCCTGCCATTGGTTCTCATTTCACTAAGGGTCAACCGGAAATTTTTATGAGAACACATATGAACTACTTCCTCTCCCTACTCATCTCCTCCCTGACTTCAGCTTCCATGAGCCTCCTCACTAGCTCTCCTCTGGCCACACATACTTCACCGCTCTCCTTGATTCTCAACAAGTCTAGAACTCTCTTCCTTCAGGTATCTCTCCCTGGTCTTTGCTCAAATGCCACCTTCTCAGAGAGGCTGACTCTGATCATCCTGTTTAAAACCCCAACTGCTCCTCATCCTTTTCTTAAAAATTTTATTTATTTATTTGGCTGTGCCAGGTCTCAGTTGCAGGACTCAGGATCTTCGATCTTCGTTGTGGCACACAGGATCCTTAGTTGCAGCACGGGGGATCCAGTTTCCTGACCAGGGATCAAACCTGGGCCCCCTGCATTGGGAGCGCGGAGTCTTAGCCACTGGGCCACCAGGGAAGTCCCTTTGTGTTCTTGACCTCCCTTGCACTGCTCTATTTCCTCCCCATAATGATGCTATCCTTGGTCATCTTCCAGACAGTCACTGTTAAAATTTGTCTTTTTCTGCTAGAAGGTAAGCTTTAGAAGGATACAAAACTTTCCTTTGTTCGCTCAGGATGCTATGCACCTGCGACAGTGCCTGACATGGTGTAGGTACTCATTAAATATTTGTAGAATAAATGTTGGTGACCATCAAGCTTCTCTCTGAATGGTGCAGTGTGTATATGGACATTTCTATCTGCCTGGCAAAGGCCTCCCTGCCACATAGCTGTTTTGTCAGCTGACTCAAGCACACCTTTCCTGGTCTACTTCACCAGGTACAAAATAATCATTTCAAAATTGAGAATCTTTTCTGTAGCAAAGGTTTTTAGTAACAAAGAGAATAAAAACGTACAGGGCATTAAGGGCATTAAAAAAAACCAAAACTTATTTCACATAAGCATAGAGCTGATTCATATTCTTTTCATTGGTGGTATTGCCCAACTGAAGATGCCCACTTACAAACTCAAAGATCATGTAGGCTTTTCACCTCAAGAATCACGTCCTAATGTTTACTCTTGTTTTCCCGCTAAGCAGAGTATTTATAATTACACTGGTTTAATACATATTTTGGTGAAAGTATAGTTTGACCCACTTTTTTGCTGTGGGGCATGCAACTTTGAATGGTGATCCTGTGGCTTGTAACTCTTCTTCAGCTTTGGGCCACATTTGTCAATTGTGGATTCCAGTACACACTTTGTACATTGTGTACAAAAAAACTGTGCATTCCAGGACACATTTTGTATTGAAATGTATTATTCTGTATTTGGTTTTTAAAAAATAGCAGGGTTTTACCATAGAAGGCAAAAGGAGTTTCCCTCCGTGCTCTGAAGTAAAGGTAAAGCTTTATGCTCTCCTCTGACAAACTGTGCCAAAGATGATGTCATCTGAGGGAAGGGTGACCTGATAACTGAATTTCAGATGCTTTCCCTTTGCGCTGCTTACTTGCAGTTGTCATCTGATGGGCTCACCTGCCTGGTTCGCTGCTGAAACCACAGAACCAAGCTCTCGTTTGAATCTTGTTTGTTACCTATGTATATATATATAGGTATCACAGTATTTACATAACTATTTCTATCCCTACTTTTGAATCACAGTATTTACATAACTATTTCTATCCCTACTTTGATGCTCCAATGAACTACTTTGGAGTCCTTGATCCATTTTTGAGAATATGATGATGCAGTACTGATGACAGAAATGCGTTTATGACAAACATAGCCATTTTTCCCACATGAGAAGAGATGTTAGTCAAGTTGAGCTGTGCCCTCTATACTGAGGGTTAGATAATTGAAAAGTGAAGTGAGAAGTAATTAGGGAGGAAAAAGCAATACCACCCTTGCCAGACATGGACAAACTTGAAAAATAGAAGGATTTTTGTGAAAATCATAGTTAATATCACAGTTCATTAAATCAAATTGTTCTGTCACTTTATTTCTGAAAATTGCCAGACTGCTTGCAGACCCTTTGACAGATAAAGACTGCCTGTTAACTGAGTCCCAAACCTGAGAAACACTGCTTCGGCCCCCAGATACTCAAAGTGTGGTCCAGGGACTGGCAGATCAGCATCAACCAGGAGTTGGCTGGAGTTGTGGAAACTCAGGCTCCATCTGAGATATTCGGAATCTGAATCTGTATTTAACCAAGTCCTCAGAGCATTCCCTTGTAGCCCAGTTAGTAAAGAATCTGCCTGCAATGCAGGAGACCTGGGTTTCATTGCTGGGTCAGGAAGATCCCCCGGAGAAGGAAATGGCCATCCACTCCAGTATTCTTGCCTGGAGAATCCCATGGACAGAAGAACCTGGAGGGCTGCAGCCCTTGGGGTCGCAAGAGTCAGACAGAACTTGGTGACTAAACCACCTCCATCAGGGCATTCAAGTGTACATGAAAGTTTGAGGTGATGCTTTGGACACCGCTTCCTAAGATGGATGTCAGGAGGGTGTTCTTCCTCTCCTAATAAAGAAACTTGCAGGCCTTTAAGGGTGGCAGCTAGAAGTGAAGAGATGAACAGGAAATGGGGGGACAGAATGAGCTGCCCCAGAAGGTGCCACTTTGCCATGAGGATTATTTTTAGCTAAAGACAATGAGGGCCCAGTAGACTCAGGAAGGGGCTTTCCAGGTGGCTCAATTGTGGATTCCAGTACACACTTTGTACATTGTGTACAAAAAAACTGTGCATTCCAGGACACATTTTGTATTGAAATGTATTATTCTGTATTTGGTTTTTAAAAAATAGCAGGGTTTTACCATAGAAGGCAAAAGGAGTTTCCCTCCGTGCTCTGAAGTAAAGGTAAAGCTTTATGCTCTCCTCTGACAAACTGTGCCAAAGATGATGTCATCTGAGGGAAGGGTGACCTGATAACTGAATTTCAGATGCTTTCCCTTTGCGCTGCTTACTTGCAGTTGTCATCTGATGGGCTCACCTGCCTGGTTCGCTGCTGAAACCACAGAACCAAGCTCTCGTTTGAATCTTGTTTGTTACCTATGTATATATATATAGGTATCACAGTATTTACATAACTATTTCTATCCCTACTTTTGAATCACAGTATTTACATAACTATTTCTATCCCTACTTTGATGCTCCAATGAACTACTTTGGAGTCCTTGATCCATTTTTGAGAATATGATGATGCAGTACTGATGACAGAAATGCGTTTATGACAAACATAGCCATTTTTCCCACATGAGAAGAGATGTTAGTCAAGTTGAGCTGTGCCCTCTATACTGAGGGTTAGATAATTGAAAAGTGAAGTGAGAAGTAATTAGGGAGGAAAAAGCAATACCACCCTTGCCAGACATGGACAAACTTGAAAAATAGAAGGATTTTTGTGAAAATCATAGTTAATATCACAGTTCATATAAATCAAATTGTTCTGTCACTTTATTTCTGAAAATTGCCAGACTGCTTGCAGACCCTTTGACAGATAAAGACTGCCTGTTAACTGAGTCCCAAACCTGAGAAACACTGCTTCGGCCCCCAGATACTCAAAGTGTGGTCCAGGGACTGGCAGATCAGCATCAACCAGGAGTTGGCTGGAGTTGTGGAAACTCAGGCTCCATCTGAGATATTCGGAATCTGAATCTGTATTTAACCAAGTCCTCAGAGCATTCCCTTGTAGCCCAGTTAGTAAAGAATCTGCCTGCAATGCAGGAGACCTGGGTTTCATTGCTGGGTCAGGAAGATCCCCCGGAGAAGGAAATGGCCATCCACTCCAGTATTCTTGCCTGGAGAATCCCATGGACAGAAGAACCTGGAGGGCTGCAGCCCTTGGGGTCGCAAGAGTCAGACAGAACTTGGTGACTAAACCACCTCCATCAGGGCATTCAAGTGTACATGAAAGTTTGAGGTGATGCTTTGGACACCGCTTCCTAAGATGGATGTCAGGAGGGTGTTCTTCCTCTCCTAATAAAGAAACTTGCAGGCCTTTAAGGGTGGCAGCTAGAAGTGAAGAGATGAACAGGAAATGGGGGGACAGAATGAGCTGCCCCAGAAGGTGCCACTTTGCCATGAGGATTATTTTTAGCTAAAGACAATGAGGGCCCAGTAGACTCAGGAAGGGGCTTTCCAGGTGGCACTAGTGGTAAAGAACCCGCCTGCCAATGCAAAAGATGCAGTTTCAAAGCCGGGTTGGAAAGATCCCCTGGAGGAGGAAATGGCAACCCACTCCAATATTTTTGCCTGGAGAATCCCATGGACAGAGGAGCCTGGCAGGCTACAGTCCATGGGGTCCCACCAATTCGGACATGACTGAAGTGACTTATCATGCATGTACACAGACTCAGGAAGAGCTTTTTGCCTCCCCTTTAACTGCTTAAAAGAATTTAGATAGATGCCTGTACCAGGAAGAGAGCTATTAGCAGAGAGGAATTTTATATCCAAAAGACTCATCTGCATGGTGTGGCAAAACATTTGTTCCCAAGCCTTGGTTCTTCCCATCTTCCTGAGAATTATCTTCTTCCCCTTTGAAGCCCAGGTCCCTCCTCCCTTCTCCTTTGCTCAGGAAGGTGTTTAAACCTCAATTACCTGACTGCTGGGAATCTCATATTTTTACGAGGCTCCCACTGTACAAAATTTTTCTCCAGTGTGTCTGTCTTCTGTCACTTAACTATTAGATCAGCCAGAGAGCCTAGAGGGGAAGGAAGGAAGAGCTGACTATGCTGACTGAATAGAGTCATCTCTTCACTTCTAGCTGGCACAGATTGTGGGGGACAGTGAGGGCCGGGCTGGCTCTTGGTCAAGGTTTTACCAGCGAAAGGATGCTCTTGGGGACCAAGGCCAGCTTGGATGCCACTCGTATCTTTGGACCCAGTGTTATGAAAAGGAGACAATTTGAAATGATTTGGTGGATGACGTTGCCCGGTCACGGAGGCTTGAAGGGAGCAGTTATTTTTTCTTTCTTTTGTTCGGGCAGCAGCTGTGGCTCCCAAATGTGTTGCCTGCTAGGGATTTAGAACTTGATGATTCACAGGTTTTGTGAGTTGGTGCTTTTCTAACTGGACAGTGGTCTTGGCCATGCGTGTAGTTATAGCCCAGGTTCAGAATTAGACACAAAAAGAGAGCAGTATCCCTACCACCTCCCAGTTGCCTCTCAGCCACTGTGTGCTTCCTTTTTACCCCAGTACGTGGGATGCCATGGATGGGTCCTGTGTCCCCTGCTATCTCATCTCACCCTGCTCCTCCCTTTCCCTAGACTGTCTCCCCCACATTGCCAGCTTTTACTGCCCATCTCAACCACCACTTCCCCTTTGATGATTTTCTGCAACTGGATGACATCTCTAACCACTTCCAAAGTCCCTTTCATCTAGTGGGTTGCAACCTTGGCTGCACATCAGAATTATCTGGGAAGATTTAAGACTTCCTGATGTTCAGGCTCCAGCCCAGACCGGTCAAGTCAGAATCCAGTGGGTGGATCCAGGCATTAGGAGTTTGTAAAGCTCTCCTGGTCCATCCGGTGTCCAACCAGTAACATAATTCCTGTCCGGGACTTCCCTGGTGGTCCAGTGATTAAGAATCTGCCTGCCCATGCAGAGGACGTGGGTTCCATCCCTGGTCTTCGAAGATCCTACATGCCATGGAGCAGCTAAACCCCCGCTCCACAAGTACTGAGTTTGCACTCTAGAGTCTCAAGCTGTGACTACTGAGCCCACGTGCTGCCTAGAGCCTGTGTTGTGCAACAACAGAAGCCGTCACTCAACACAACTAGGAAAAGCCCTTGCATAGCAATGAAGACCCACTGCAGCCAAAAATAAATAAACAAACTTAAAAAAAAACCACACTTGTCTGATCACTGTAAACTTCATGAAGCTGAGATACATCTGTTTGGTTTTCTACCCCCGATGTTGGGACATCAAGGATTCTTAGTGTCTATTGACAGTCTTGTGCTGTCTGCCTGCAGCCCAGTATAATTGGGAAAGAAGTCAGGATCTTTGAAAATATAGGGTCCTGGGTTCAAAACTCCCCTCTGCCATGAGTCAACTACATGATCTAAAGCCAGGACTTAATATTCCTGTTTCCCAGGTCCATGCACATCAAGTGGGGTTTAAATGTGATGCTCCCAGAGTGGTTGTAGGTTGAGATGAGATATTGTATATGGAAAAATGAGGCCTATAGCAAAAGATCAACTAATGTTTGTTTCCCTTTCTTCCTTTTGACACTTTTCCTTTTCCCCTCTAGGCATGATGCCAGGTACAACCAACCCAGGACTGAATTCAGTTCAGTTCTGATAAATCAGCACTCCTGAATGCTGGCCATCTGCAAGATGGTGAGTGGACAGCAGGGTTTCAGGGAGGGTGGCCTCGTGATTCCCTGGAGACCTTCAGTTGCTGAAGGGTGAGTTCTACAGTATGACTGCATTGCTTAGGCCACATCATGAGGTTGGGGGCATTCGAATTGGTCTCTTGCACTTGGTCCTTGCTGAGCTGTTTGCTTCCCACTGATCAGTTCCCAGGGGAGAGGGGGCAGAGAGGATGCTGACATGCAGAGACGCTGACCCCTGTATGGCCCAGTTCCCTCCTTTATCTCCAGCCTGACTTGTTGGAGCTTCTCTTTCCTCCTCACCCTTTGCTAAAACGAATCAATCTGCATGATGGGGTGATGCAATGGGCAAGATGTCTTTGAATTAATGTGCTTTCTGGGACTCACCATTCTTATCTGTCCCATCTTTACTGATCCCGTTAATGATGCTGACACTGGCAATTCCTAACTTTGATTATCAGCTGTATATTGTAAGTATCTGATGAATGTTTGTTAAACTGAATGAATAACAGGTTGATGGCCAATATTTGGGAAGCATATGGAAGCTTCCACAGGTGGGCGTCTTACTCCTGGCAACCTCCTCCACATCAAGCCTGCTGTCTGCTCTGAAGGACAAACACACTTGAAGGCTTCTTGCCTAATCACACAAGTACTTTGAGATTGTACTTCAGGACCATGCTATAAGCATCAGCTATCCTTGAACTGTGCTATGTATGGAGAAGGGGTAAGAAATCGGGGCAGCGTAAATCAGAATATTGTATGGTTTCTTATAAGAAACAAATCTCTGAAGTGCTCCTTTCGAAAATATTTGAATTGATCAGGGAATCTATCTGTTTCATTTATTTTGTGAAATAAATTCCTCTTCTAGACTTCTTTATCCTCCAGTTCCAATCTGGAAGGAGGGGGCAGGGGAAAGTGAGGGTGGAGAGACCAGGTGAGGAGGGACATAGCTTGGCAAGTAGGCTATCAGGGTACCCAGTCTGGGAGTCTCTGCTATGAGCTGACTCTGGGGTCATAGGCAGAACTTCTCAGAAACCTTCTTGCCACTCGTGAGGCCTTTGGCTGACTGAAGCAGGCCCACCCAGATTAGCTGGCCTAGTTAACTGAGGGCAGATGTTAATCACATCTGAAAATATGCATCCACAGCAAGATCTAGATTAATATTTGATTGAATGGGGATTATGTCCTAGCCACACTGACACATGAAACTGTTATAGCTGAGGAGAGGTGGGGTCATGGTACAAGACCACAAACACTGCAGCAGTAGAAATGGATGTTTGAGCTAGTTCCCTGTCCAGTGGGCACGCAGAGCTTCCTGAATTCTCAGTGAGGTCTTGTTCAGGGCCCTTTTCATGGGTGCGTACTCTGTCCATCCACTGAATGAAACACCTTTCAGCCTCTGTCTGATTCCCTTTCTTCTTACTGTCAGTGGTTCTCCCCAAGGACTGAGTAAGGATCATCCAGGGGGCCTTTTGAGGAAAGATCTGCTTGTCCTCTTGGAGACTCTGACATGGTCCTTTGGTGAGGAGGGCATATCAGAATCTCTTTCTTAGAGAGAGGTGAGGAAGGTCATGTGGCAGCTGTGAAACTTTTCAGTGAAGCTGCGATACATGTCTTCTCCTTCCAAATACATACTTCCAGGCTGGACCTTTTCCTTAAACTTCAGATTCTTGTAAACCTCTGGACAGGTCCATGAAGCTCTGCCTTAGAACCTCAGACTCAGCATATCCAGAACCGAATTCATCAGCTTTTCTTTGTTCCTCCTAAAACCCTCAGTGAATGAAGTCATCAACCTATTATTACCTAAACCTTAAATATGGGGTCCTTTTGGGCTCCCCCAGCTTCCATACCTTCCATATCCAGTTACCAGCTTTGTTGAGTCTAGTTCTGAAACCTGTCTAGAAGCTACTTCCTCTTTATCCTCCTGGATTCTGCTCTAGTTAAGCCTCTCATCGTCTCTTTTCTGGGCCACTGAAATAATAATGTCCTAACTGGGCTATTGCACCAATACCCAGTCTTCCTGGTATTCCATCTCCTCACAATGCATGTAGTTTTCTTCCCTGCTTACAATATTTCAATAGCTCCCCATTCTCAAAGGATCATGGCTCAGACTACTTCGTCTGATTTACATTTCCAGAATTATCTTTTATTCTTCATTTTTCTGTGTTCAAACACATGAATAGTACCATGTGGAATAAGTATGGTTCCTCTAATGCTTCACACCCCTCTGCTTCATACCCCTCTGTCTCCTGCCCAGGTCCTCTTCTTTGATTGGAATGCCTTTTCCATATTCTATTAATACTGGAAAGATTAATACAGGATCCACCCCACCTCCTGCCCCACAGTTCAGCACCTATCATGTCTGCTTGGTCAAACACTCTCATCTTTCAAGACCTCCCTCAGATGTAAGTTCCTCCATGACAGCTTTCTTGACCACACCTTCACTGCCTTCCTCCATCTTGAAGACAAAGCTTCAAGAACTGATTATATATGAAAATAATATCATTGTGAAAATTAAAAGTAATGCAGATAAACCAAAAGACTCTCTTGATTCAGCTCTCCTATTCTCATTCTTCTTCTTGTTATCAGTCTGCTGGGAGTCAGTCCAGACTTTTTCACTAACAGTTTATCTTGAAAGTATTTCCATGTGAGTTTATGAGTATGGGTCCATCTCTATAGAGAGGATAACTGCTGCAGAATATGGGTATAACACAGTTTAGTTAACCCCTGCTATTGATGGATAGTCCCCTTCTCTGCTAGTATTTTGTAATAACTGTGTCACAATGAATATCATTTTATATACCTCCTCATGCATAAATGCCAAGCATTTCTTTTCTACAGGGAAGCATAAAAGAAGTCTGGATATCTGATTCTACATACTCTTGACATATTTTTGTATTCATAATTTATTTTTCTCATGCATCAGTAAGAGTTCTTTGTATAATTTGAAGAATAATTCTTAGTCACACAAACAAAGTATATGTGTAGTTTCCTCTGCTTCATTTAAAAATTTTGCTTGTTGTGATTTTAATTATAAGAAATTTTATACTTTTGTGGAGTCAGATGTGTCATTTTCTGTTTTTGGTTTATACCTTTTTCAGGAAGACCATCAGTATGTATGCATATCCATATTTTATTTTATACTTTTGTTATCCTGCAGGTGTACTTTTTCCATTTAACTCTTAAAGTTACTTGTAATTTAACTTTGTGTATGTTGAGAGTATTACCTAATTTTCTATCTTTTTCCATACTGAATGTCAAATTGGTCCATACTGTTTTTTGGTTAATAGTCTACTCATCTGTTCTCCCAAGTTGAAGTGACATTTTTTATGAACTAAGTTTCTAAATATAGGTCATGAATTTGTTTCTGTAATTTGTAGCAGATTTTCTTGTTCCCTTTGCTTATTTCTGAGCCAATACTACAGTGTTTTTTTTTTATATCATATGTCTATCATATGTCTAGATAAAGTTTATCATATGTCTAGATACCTTATAATGTCTGTCTTCTTCTAGATATTTGATGAGACTGAGTCACATATCTTTGAATTTTAAAGGCCTTTTATATAGTTTGCATCCATATGTGATGAATGATACACATGAATAAACCAGATGCTCTTGGTACTATTGATGCTATACTTGGTATTCTCAAGGTCTCAAAGACTGTGTTGTAAAATAGCTTTTCCAGTCCTTACTTCCTATTTTAGCTCAGCATCTCAATGTGTTATTTCACAGAATTTTCTTCTCATTATTATTTTGAATAAATAATGCATCTACAGTGTACAAAACCCTAAAGATACAAAACTGTTAGGTCTCTCTTCAATTCTTAAGAGGCAGTCATACTATCAGTTTCTTGTTTAACCTTACAGAACGGCAGGACACCATCTACCCTGAACCTTGGTCTTTTTGTTTAGCAATATATCTTGGCGATCATTCCATATCAGTACATATGATGCTGTTTCATGAGATGCCTGTGCCATGTTTTATCTAACCAGGGTAGCAATTCTTTTGTTTTAATAAATATCCTTTGTATGTATAAAATCCTCAAATATCTGGAATCAAAATTTTGCCCATAAAACTGGTGGGTCAAAGGGTATTTGAATTTTCAGCTTTGATGTATACCATTAAGTTGTCCTCCAAGAAGTTTCTAGAAACTTTACAAATGGAGACCATGACAGCATTTGCACTGGGCTTCAAACTTGTTCAGACGTGTGCTGAGTACCAGGCAGAAAACTACAGAGGTGTTATCTGGGACCCTGACAGTGAGAGCTACTGTGTGTGTGTGCATGTGTGTGTATATGTGTGATGTATATATGGTAAGAAGTTCAAAGAAGAACCATAAGCCAATTAATTAGGGTGCTATTTAAAGCTCTAATAATAAATGCAAGCATTAGTGGTTTGAATAAAACTCCTTTGCCTTTATTATTCATTAGAAACTGGCAGTAAATAATAGGCTTGAATTGCATAACCCTGATGCTGCTAATCAAAGCACAGAGCATTTCTGAAGATCAAAAATTATTATTCTTCACAACAGGGGAAAAAAGGGAATTTGGGGTTTATAAATTGCTAACTGGTTCACCAGTTAGCCTCTGTTCTGTTCTTGGGCTGACTCAGAGGGAAAGAGGCTGGTTATTACATCTTGAAGCTAGAACTCTGTCTTATTGGGTGGGACACAATTTCCTCAAACTCCCAATATCATACCTACATGGAGTCACTGGGATAAGTGGTCCAGCCCAGATTAAGAAGCCCTCAATCTTCTTGTGGGGCTTCCCAGGTGGCGCAGTGGTAAAGAATCTGCCTGCCAATGCAGGATACACAGGTTCAGTCCCTGGGATGGGAAGATCCCTGGGAGAAGGAAATGGCAACCCACTCCAGTATTCTTGCGTGGGAAATTCCATGGTCAGAGGAGCCTGGTGGGGCTACAGTTGCAAAGATTGAACACATATGCACAGTCTCCTTGTGGGTAATGGTTCAGGATGTTTAGTTGGGAAAAAAGATTCTTTCTCCAAGTAGAAGAAAGCTTTGCCTGTGGCTAGGAGGCTATTTTTACTCTGCCATTTTAGCAAGTTGGTGCTGCGTTAGACGTATATCTTTCCTTCTTCACTCCACCTCATTTCTA
The DNA here is from genome assembly GCA_006408675.1 of Madoqua kirkii. NCBI lineage: Eukaryota > Metazoa > Chordata > Mammalia > Artiodactyla > Bovidae > Madoqua > Madoqua kirkii. The sequence goes on along the minus strand of SJYC01004253.1, from coordinate 5,461 downwards.
TCCAGCATATTATATTTCTCTCCCTCCTCTCCACTTCTGCCCACACTCACATTTGTCTGTTTCGGGGGGATCTTCTCTTTCCTTGCTGGTCTTTTTCTATGCAAAGGAAAAGAAACAAAATATGAGTTCCCGCCCCTTCCTTTCAGATGATAAAGCCAGAAATTAAGACGAACCTTTCTCTTTTGCCCTTCCTTTGGTCCTTTCTCCTCTAGTCCCTTCTCCCCTATATTTGGAGCTCTTTTTGGTTTCCGGTCCCCTGTCCTGTGAAGGAGGAGGTGCTCACCTCTGTCTGATCCCACCTTCCCTTATGTCCTCCCAGCTCCATGCTCTCTGCATGCATCGTTGACTCGGCCAGAAACTCCGATGGCTCTTCCTGGCCAGAAGATGCCTGCATCTCCCTTGTATCACCTTTCACCTGGCACTTCAAGAGTAAGGGCTTACCACTGCCAATTAGCAAGGACAGTAGATGGCGGCTTAGTCGCTAAGTCGTGGCCAGCTCTTGTGACCCCGTGGACTGTAGCCTGCCAGGCTCCTCTGTCCATGGGGATTCTCCAGGCAAGAATACTAGAGTGGATTTCCATTTCTTTCTCCAGGGGATGTTCCCTGGAGATCCAGGAATCGAACCTGAGTCTCCTGCATTGCAGTCGGTAAACCGACTGAGTTACAAGGGAAGCCCCAGGACAGTAAAGGACGTTTTAAAATAATGTACTAGCGAACACAAGTGTACTTTATAACAAAGTTTTATTAGGATTAAGTCAAATTAGAAAACTTCATGCTCTGCCGCTTGCCATATTTATCTGGAATGACCAGGATATACTTAGCTGAGTAGAAAATAATTTGTGCCCCTGGATTCTACCGTTTGGAAAGCAAGAGGATTGCTGTGCATAGCGGTGTGCCCGGCACCCCCATGGTTCGTGTTGAAAGCCTAAAGACTCGTCAGCAAAGCATATGTTACTTTCAAGCTTTGGGCCCCACGAAGACGCTCATCTGATGCAGACTCTTCAGAACCTGGGCACCTGTGACTCGGGCTGCCCTTTTTGGGGTCTGATATGAACATCTGTTATTTCAAGAGAAGCTAGGTTTGAGGTATCTTAATGGCTTAAAGGCACAGGTCGTGCAGCTGAATTAAAAGCTGTTGTGTTGGTCTCTCCGCCACAGGCCACGAGCCACGTCTTGTGAGGAGGGTGCTGATGCTGCGTCCTTGGCGCTGCGTGGGGGCGGGGGTGAGGGTTGGGGGGGTGTTGGCGCTCTGCGCATGCACAGTCCTGCTCTTCTCTCCATCGCGCTGCTGTTCTTAGGTGAGAACTATAACTGGAGAGGAGCCTGGGCTATAGGCTCTCATCGCCCTACAGCCAGAAGGACCTGCCACAGAACCAGGAAATGACTCGAATGCAAGCAAGGATAAGAAAGCTGAAACCTGGTGCGGGGAAGAGAACCCCACTGTGCCTGGAAGGGGTCCATCCAAGGTGGAAAGCGGCACTGCGTTTAGTGTGGAGTGCTTCCCAGCTGTCAGGAACCCCTTCAAGCAGCGGCAGAAGCTGCCCAGGAGGACAGGGGTCCCCACGCACCAAGCCCATCAGCAGTGGTGTGGAGCACTTATCTGGACAAATAGCTCTAGATCACTAGGAGTGAGTGGGACCCTAGATTCTAAACATGTAAAACGTGTCACTTCCTGAATAAATGGGTATTCCCTTCAGCTTAGGAGCCACGCGTTTAAGCTCAGAAACTTTTAAACAGTTTTAAAACTCTCCCTAAAGAGGGAATAGAATCTCAAATCCGAGGGAAGGGTCAGGAGAGCTGTACACAGCAAAGAAACACCTTCAGACACAACAACTGTCTCATCCTTCTAGCAACTAGATGCCTGTCTCCTATCCCCACACCCTTCCCACCCTCCCCAATTCATTAATAAAAATGGCACTGTCCGAAACTTAAATCAGTTCCCTAATATAGAGGGATGATAATAAATTCTCATTTCTGTGGGCACCAGAGGATGTATGTTTTGAATCTCTCCTTTCTGTCCTTCGTACACTTTGCAACCTCTTTCCATGCACTTGGCCTCATCAGCTTGGCTTGTATTCCTCAGTGAGCCCTGCATGACCTGTGATCATGTCTGCACTGTTCACACCCATCAGTTCAGCTGGGACTGACTAGGAGTTTTCTCAAGCTTGAGTTCATAGCTTCCCAGGCCAAGGTCCCCCTCGTAAATGTTTTCCTTGCTTGGAGTCTGGGGTGAAGCTTTCTGGTCCTCCCCAGGAGGGCTGCAGGGTGAGATCCCTTGCTCCTGGTAATTCATGGCAAGCTCGTCCTGGTTTACGATGCATTCAACATCATCCTCTTTGAGATGTTCCTAGATTTTGGAGAGAAAGAGAGTTCATTGATAAAAGCCGAAGACAATAGCAGTCCTGCAGTTCATTTTCCTGTTTACACTGCCCTATCTTGACTTGGCTGAAGTTTCTGGTATGCCACATGTGACCTTTTCCATGACTCAGGAGCTGTGAAACATTTCTAAGATGACCTTGAAGATAGACATCATCATATAATCATAAGAAGTCTCCAAGTCTCATCAGTAAGAGAACATGTGCCAATTGGGCACATCTGTGGGTTAAATAAAATGCTCAAGGGGAGTTAAAATAAAATGCTATGGATCTTTTGAATGGGTATCTAACCTGGATGAGAGGAGTTTTTAGAATCGTTTGACCTCAGGGTACAGAATGATTCCCAATATTGGTTTTGGAATGCACCAGTGTTGGTTTTAATATTTTAACTCAATGTCTGCTATATTTTCTTTGAAAAGTTTCAAATGGGATGAGTATCCCAAGGCTAAAAGTGGTTGGAAGATTCCATGGTGGGTAATGGTGGAAACCAACTAGATCTGGCCAATAAAGTTGTCCTCTCCTTGAAGAAAAGGAATTAAAATCTCAAATTTTCTTGCATTGGCTTTAGGAAGACCTCACAGAATTCCCTGTAGAATGAGCCCTGATTAGGTGACCTTAGGTCAGTGGTTTCGAACTTCAGCCTGAACTGGAATCACTCCTTGAAGCACAGATACTGGGTTTCTGAGGCCAGAATTCTGAGGTGGGGCCTGAGAATCTTTGTTTAAAACAAATTTCCAAGTGAGGTTGAAACTGCTGGTCCGAGGACACACTGAGAATCCCTGGCTCAGGCTGTTGTGTTCTGAGCACATGTGAAATCTGAGATGACTTTTTCTCTGTTTAGACACGGGGTCAGCCACCTCCAAGGGTGCCACAAACGCCAAGATTCTGCTCCTCTCCCATCTCTGACACTCTGATTTACTGGGAGGGAGTCTAATTGCTTCTCATCAGTTTATTTATTCCACTCCTTCAGCTATAAGGCACGTGGCCTGATATTCAAACCTCAAAACATAGCAGTCTGTGATTCACACTACTTCTTTTACATTTTTCTAAATTCATTTTATGATTAAAAAGATTGGTGACAGTAAAAAAATTGCATTTTAAAAAAGAAGAATGAGCCCACATCAGCAACAATGGAAAAGAAAAGAGAAATTCTTGGTGTAGTGAATTTTAAGAACTGTATGCTTCCTCCTCAAGGCGAGAAGAAATAACCCCAAGGTTCTGGGTTTTATCAGTATTCACGAAGCCTGTCCCTCATGAGATGTTTACTCACCCCATAGGCCTGAGGACTGGTGAGCAGTCGGGAAATTGGGCCACACCATTCAGGTAACGTCGTGGTCAATGGAGGACCAGAGTGGGTTAGAATTGGTTTCAGGTATCTGTGAGGCCTGTTAAGGAATACTTGCCAAGAGGAAGTCAGGATTGAGTTTCTCACATAGCACAAACCTTTGCATGCAGTGAAAGATAGTTATTTTTACCTTCAAATCCCCTACTCCCTCACTGAGGAAGTAATGTGGCCTGCACAAATTTGCTATTTATGCTCTTTGATCCCCACACTTTCCCAGCCCTCCTGGTAGTCTTACTCATGGGGAAATGGCACCTGGACCAGCCATTGTCAGAGAGGTGTACATGGTCCTCTTCTCCTCGCTTCTCCCACTCAACGTCTCCTCTGCTTAGAGAATATATTCTTAATAATTATTTGAAATAATAGCATAAAAGGTTGTGTTTTCCTAAAACTGCACACACAGCTTAAACCACTGGTAATTTTCACACAAAAAGCAAGAAGTATTTCATAAAACATTCCCTCATTTGAGAACTGGGTAGTGAACACATTGTTTGCCAAAATAGTTATTTTCACTATTCAACACAGTCACTTTATACTTCATACATCAATGCACTGCCATACAAAATTATGTAAATAAGCTGGAGCTAGGTTTATTCTACTGTCTAACACCTTTCTCATCCCAAAGTGCTCTAACTAGTTAAAAGAAAAACCTGTTTATCTAAAGCCTTTAGGTTCTCTCCAATCTAGCAATAATGAAATCCTAGAGGCTGCCGCCTCAGGTTGCCTTTTTCTTTTCCTTCCCAGAAAGGTAGTGAAATTATTTCACCATTCCATCAGAAACAACTTTCAAGCTTTGTATTATTTCCTCTGCTGGAGAATAGTTCACCTCGTCAGCTTTCTGAAATGCTATAATAAATAGGGAGAGGTGGAAAAAATGGAAAGCATTTAACGTTGGTTCATGAAGATGCACACTCACCCCCAGGCACTCAAGAGATCTTGGTGGAGGCTCTAAGGGAGCCGATCCCCGGGTGGACGACACCACTCCGTCATTCCGGGATGCCCTGAGGGTGTGGGACAGAGGAGCGTGCAGCCGGCAGGGGCCAGGAATCTGCTGGCGTCTGGCTTTGAATCATTCACCCTCACAGTGGGGACAAAGCAGGAGAGGCTCCTGAAGACAGCCTAGTTAAGATTCCAGGAGAGCGATTGAAGAGATACTTAAGAGGGTCTGTGATTGCAACTGTGAGCGGAAAAACTTGACGACTCCTTTCAGATGCGCAGCTGTTGTGCTCAGTTAAGGATGGAGAAGATATTAAAGTTCAGAGCCTGGCATTGCCTGCGACATCTTGCAAGTCTATCTACAACTCTGGAAAGCTCTTGATGATCTTCCATTAATTTTTATTACAGAGTGTTATTTCCTTCATTTTATGGATGAAGGCATGAGGCCTAAATATATGATGATTTTAAGTAATCCAGAGGCTCCCTTTACTATCTGGATCCACAAAGATCATATGCCAGCAGAAGGGAGATTGAGTATGTGATCAGTTGGTTCTTCGGGGAGAAAACCTCGTAGACCACACACCTGATGGTGAGCTGTGGACCTGCTCAGGCAGGAGCATGTGATCTAATAGGCTTTACGGTGTGCATAGGTCAGGGGAAAATTTTTTTTTAATAGGGAGCTGAGATGGAGGATATGTGTATACACACACACACACACGTATATATATATACACACATACACACACACATATAACCGGAGTATAAGTCAAAGAAAATTCAGCCAATTTATTTCCAGATGGAAAAGTGA
>SJYC01004252.1:0-30286 GCA_006408675.1 Madoqua kirkii | reverse complement strand
GGGTTTGTCAAGGTTTTAAGTTTAGGAGAGGCCTGGGCGACTTCCATTGTTTGAGATTCTCTACTGAAAAATCAAAATGCCAAAACCATGTCACAAAAGGAAAACACAAATTTAAAATTGCACAATGAACATGTTCTTCTTTTCATCCTGATGTTATTGCTCAGTGGCTCAGCCGTGTCCGACTCTTTGTGACCCCATGGACTGTGGCGTGCCAGGCTTTCCCATTCTTCACTATCTCCCATTTGCTCAAACTCATGTCCATTGAGTCAGTGATACCATCCCACCATCTCTGGATCCTCTGTTGTCTCCTCCTCCTCTTGTCCTCCGTGAGGTATCTCTTTAACTCTCTGTCTTATTATTGAAGCTAACACTTCATCACTTACTTTGTGGCTCTCTGTGAACGTGAGGCCTGGACCAAATGGGCTTCCATTTGGTCCCTCTGGACAGGCTCTGGGATTGCCAAGTCAGAAGACTTGTGTTCAACTGGCAACTCTGCCCCTTCATTGACTAGTGACTGACCCTTGTGAGCCTCAAGTATTGCTGTGAATGTTAGCTGATATAATGTGGGAAAATGGTGCTGTACTCTCTCACATGCCAGTCAAATGCTATTTTATAAAAAAATTATTTCTTAAGTAATACTTTTTGGAGAAAGTGGTGTGTTGACTGTTGTTCACATAACAGAAGAGAAATGATGCTAGAGTAGAGATGAGAGAAGGGCACTCAGCACTTGGTGTGGTATCAGGAGTCACAAGCTAGTAGTTAGTGGTTGGAAAGTTTAAGCTGCTCCTGCACCAAAAATAGCTCTTTGGGTTAAACATTATTGTATGGGGGGGCTGGTGTCAGGTGGTAGGTGAGAGGTAGGAGAATTTGTTGTCATGAAACTCTTCTTCTAGGAAACTCATGATGCCATTTGTGTCTCAGTAGCTTCAGGTCAAAGGAATAACACACATATCCTGTGGCAGTGAATGGAATGTGTAAGTACCATCCACAGACACCATGTGGAGCAGGGTCTATGTTTGCCAACATCTTAGCTTGCCCAGAGCTTGCCATATATAATGTTATGTGCTCAATGGATGTTTACTGAATTTATGGTCTATGAAAATATTCAAGGGTGCTGTGAGCGATAGAGACAGATTCTGGGTGACTATGCCGAATGGAGGGGGCAGATGACAGCCAACAGATGAGGATTTTCTGAGGATAAAAGGCTGAGGAAGGTCAAGTCAGAACGGACTTCTTGGGACTAAGATATTAGACAAATGGGACCGTGTGGCCATGGCACAAGATAAAGTGGCTAGAAAACAGCCATCGTATCTCGCTTGACCATTCATTTGTTCCTTCATAGACTCACATGTTTTTATTTGTGTAAAACTAGTGGGGTACCCACATAAGAAAATTAACAGTTACAGTCCTGTGGCTCATATGGTGAAGAATCTACCTACAATGCAGGAGACCCAGGTTCAGTCCCTGAGTTGGGAAGATCTCCTGGAGATGGGAATAGCAACCCACTCCAATATTCTTGCCTGGAGAATCCCATGGACAGAGGAGCCTGGTGGGCTCCTCCATGGGGTCGCAAAGAGTCAGACATGACTGAGCAACTATCACTGTAAAGAATGCAAAGTGTTTTTGCCATATATTCTTGTCTCTAGGTGGTGGTCACCTTGAGGGTAGGGCTGTCCTCTTCACCTGGTAAAGCGGTTGATATATTTTAGATGTTCAAGAAATAGTCGTTGAATTAATGAAGACAGTAAGCTCAAAGAGAATAAAAGAACTGTTCAATGGAATCCAGCCAGTTAGTTGTTGGAAGAACTGGCCTTGAGATCCCAGACATTTCCATCACATTGAGCATCTTCCTTCTGTTACAGAGACACTGAGTATCAGGTCTCATCTGATTGGATAACTGGTTTGGAATAGGAGAATCAGTGACTTTCTGAGTTCTTCATTGCTGAGCAGGGTCTGGAAAGTGGCTAGATCACCAGGGTTACTGGAATTATTAAAATAGTAAGAAAACTCTTTTGATCTCCAGAAAACCTCTACTGCTGATTTTGCAAACTGGGTTATTTTTCTTATCAGGTTCTAGTATATGTTTGGAGAGAGAGATATTCCCCACTGGGTATTTTTGGTACAGCTAGTTTTGCTTTTCTAATAAGTTAGAAATACACCGAGATGAAATGTTAGGCTCTAGGGGGGGGGGAAACCAATGACTTTTCTCATCTTTAAAGGGCATGAGTTTGGGAATAGCGGTTTGGTTCAGGAGATGTAAGTAAAAGCTGGAGCTCTACCCAGAATTTAACATGTGTGAAATAGGAAAGACAATTAACTCAGGCCAAAAGAGAAAACGCATCTGCTATCAGCAGGTCCAGACCTAAATTTAGTGCTTAACTAAACTAACTTCCAAAGTACATGGTGACACTGATTTCTCTCTTCTGTTTGTTTTTGCTTTATTTTATTTATTTAAAAATTTTATTGGAGTATTATTGTTTTACAATGTTCTGTTGGTTTCTGCTGTATAACAAAGTGATAATCAGCCATATGTATACAAATATCTCCTTCTTGAAGCTCTCTCTCCTCCCACTCACATCCCACCTCTCTAGGTCATCACAGTGCGTGAAGCTGAGCTCCCTGTGCCATACAGCAGCTTCCCACTAGCTAGCTGTTTTACACATGGTAGTGTATATTTGTCAATTTCAGTCTCTCAATCATTCCCACCCTCCCCTTCCTCACTGTGTTTACACATCCGTTCTCTATGTCTGTGTCTCTATTCCTGCCCTGTAAACAGGCTCATCTGTAAAATGTTTAGATTATTTTAAATCATCATTTTTTGCCCATTGTCTTTGGGGTCTCAAAGAGTCAGACACGACTGAGTGACTTTCACTTTTCACCTTCATAAAACTATGTTGCATTTGCTGGGTCCCCTCATGGTTCTTTACTCAGTATCCGTGAACAGAACTAGCAGAGGACACCCCCAAATTGGACACACCCTGTCACTCTTTGATTTCAGTGTACAAATCACACCCTTTTTGCCTTGCTTCACAGGAAATGGGGGCTGACAAGTTGAGTGTGTTCCCCCTCTTTCCTTGGGATTTATTGGATTCTGTAATTAGACACTCACTGTCTTGCCATCTTGCCTAAGGATGTGATCAACCATTCTGCTAAGTTGTCTTTGAGGTTCAGATTGGAGGAAGACTTTAAAGTCCAACCAAAGCCGTCTTTAAGCTGTTTCATCACTCTGTTTTCTCTTGCTTGACTTCAGTTCTGCACTGGGCACTCACAGGGAACATAGGGGTGGGATCCTGTCCCAGCAATCACTCTATTTCCAGAACAATCTATCAGGATGGCACTTTGTCCTTCTAGGCTATCCATGAAATTCTGGTTTAAAATCAAGGAAAAGGTAGAAACTCGCTATTCACACACATAGGTGAACTTGTATTCCTTTGGTTGATAGTCCTAACCTTTACCATTCTAGAGGAAATGGCCCTAGGTAACTGCTGGGGCAGAAAGGAAGTCTGGATAAACATTCTGATGAGTAAGCAGAACTGTCTAGATAAGCTAGCAAGGAGTGACTGTAACCCCCTTCAGCCTGAGCCCTGAGTTCTGCCACTCATGTGTCTATTTGGTCTCCCTTCAAGGCAATGTGTACATACCTACATGATAGCATTTATCACATTGTCTTGAAGTTAATTGTTTATATCTCTGTCTCCCTCTTTAGATTTTAAGCTCCCTGAGGGTGTGCTCAGTCGGTTCAGTCATGTCCAACTCTTTGCAGCTCACCAGGCTCCTCTATCCATGGGATTCTCCAGACAGGAATACTGGAGTGGCTTGCCATTTCCTTCTCCAGGGAATCTTTTTGATCCAGGGATCAAACCCACATCTCCTGAATTGCTTACTCACTGAATCACTTGGAAAGCCAGAGGGCAAGAAATTTATTATTAAATAAAATCTCTTATTGTAAAATGGAAAAGGGATACATCAAACCTCACAAGCCTAATGTATTATATCTTAATGGAAGCTTCCAGATTGCAGGAAACAGAACTATGTGGCCTAATCCTTGAAGCCCTTTCCAGGTGTCTCATCCTAATCAAAACTTCTTCCTTTCCCAAAAAGTAACTGTATCCTGACTGTTGTACTAATCACTTCTTTGCATTTTTATTATAGTTTTGTCACTTAAATGTGCATTCTGACACACTACAGTTTGGTCTTGCCCATTTAAAAAATGTATTATCTCTTTTAATCTATAGATTACTCTTCCACCCTTTTCTTTATAATTTGTCTGCTGAAGAACTTGGGCCATTTGATCTGTGGAGTTTCCCATAGTCTGAATTGCTGGTTGCAAACTCATGTGCAACCCATCATGTTCCTCTGCCCTTTGTATTTCCTTCAAACTGCCAGCTGGATCCAGAGATGGATCAGACTCAGATTCTATTCTCTCCCTTCAGCAAGACTCAACAAGTCACAGCATATCTGGCTGTCTCTCTCTGTGTGATCTCAGCAGCCACTGATGTGTAATACCTATTATCTATTTGCTCATTGGGATGTGCAAACAGTGAAATTCTAATTTTATCTTTTATTCTTTTATCAAGTAGAATACTTTTATAAAGAGACATTTTTCATTTGTCCTATTGGAATGTTCAGTGGAATAGTCAATATAGGAAAGGCAAAAAAAATGTTTCATTTATTCCCTCTGTTTACTAGTTTTCCAGGTAACAATTGGTTATGACTCCCTGAAAATGACTTTTTCTTTGCTTAAATATCACCATGAAGTAATAAATTTAAATGAATTTGATTGTAAATTATTATCATCACTGAAGCTCAAACTGAAGCTTTTTGGTCAATGGGAATCTTCAGATTGGCTTCTGAGTCCTATTGACATAATGCTAGTATATTTGATAGCTTTCTTGTCATCTGTATGATAAGTTGTAGTTTCATCTTGTACACTTCCTGTTTTGGACCTCAAACCAGCTATTTCTACAACATTCCTTGGTGTTTTCTTCAGTGAGAAATGGTATTTTAATACCAAAATCTGGGCATCAAGGGTTGCAGTATACAATGGGGTGCTGGTAAATGTTTAACAACTGACTCACTAGAAAAAAGGGCATTTCCCAATTTCCACAGTGTATACACTCCCACTATGGCTTATTGTAATATATCAACACGAAGTCATTAAATGTTGATTTGGGCAAACCTAGATAGCATATTAAAAAGCAGAGACATTACTTTGCCAACAAAGGTCCATCTAGTCAAGGCTATGGTTTTTCCAGCGGTCATGTATGGATGTGAGAGTTGGACTGTGAAGAAAGCTGAGCGCTGAAGAACTGATGCTTTTGAACTGTGGTGTTGGAGAAGACTCTTGAGAGTCCCTTGGACTGCAAGGAGATCCAACCAGTCCATTCTGAAGGAGATCAGCCCTGGGTGTTCTTTGGAAGGACTGATGCCAAAGTTGCAACTCCAGTACTTTGGCCACCTCATACGTAGAGTTGACTCATTGAAAAAGACTCTGATGCTGGGAGGGATTGGGGGCAGGAGGAGAAGGGGATGATAGAGAATGAGATGGCTGGATGGCATCACTGACTCGATGGACATGAGTTTGGGGAAACTCCGGGAGTTGGTGATGGACAGGGAGGCCTGGTGTGCTGCGATTCATGGGGTTGCAGAGTCAGACATGACTGAGTGACTGAACTGAACTGGACTGAACTGAAGATGTGTACAACCTGTTCTTACCAGCTCTTGTAAACCAGCTTCACCGCATCACTAGTTATATATCTCATGAGTTCCTATGGATACTTCCAATTCAGTTCAAGAATTTATGATTCTCAAGTACATAGGAAATGGATAAAATTAGAATATTCTATAATGACTCATCTATTTTATCCATAGTATTATAGTAATCTTATAATAATACTACCACCATAATAATTATAGTATATGGATATTTTATAATATTTAAACATTTTTGCTTATCCTTCTGTCATTTTGCTACTGCTACTGCTAAGTTGCTTCAGTCGTGTCTGACTCTGTGCAACCCCATAGACGGCAGCCCACCAGGCTCCCCTGTCCTGGGATTCTCCAGGCAAGAACACTGGAGTGAGTTGCCATTTCCTTCTCCAATGCATGAAAGTGAAAAGTGAAAGTGAAGTCTCTCAGTTGTGTCCAGCTCTTCGCGACCCCATGGACTGCAGTCTACTTGGCTGCTCTGTCCTTGGGATTTTCCAGGCAAGAGTACTGGAGTGGGGTGCCATTGCCTTCTCTGTCTGCCATTCTAGCTTATTAAATAAAGAAAATCTATAGTACAGCTATACATAATTGTGCTATATTTATACAGTCAGAATATATAACCATTACATTCTATATTCTCTCTCAGACCTCATTAAATCTTAGCTCTACAGGTAACTGTATATTTAATGCTCACCTTCAGGCTTTATGTTACTGTCTTTCTAGTCATTTGGATTGTCTGAAGCTTGTTCCTTAGTAGACTCCTCAGGAAGGATTCATGGGAACGTTCTCTGAGTTCGTGCATATTGATGATAGTGCCCTTTATATATTGAAAGTCTGTTTTCCGGAAATAAAATTGATGACCTATGCTTTCTTTAGTTGATTACTTAAAGTGTTTTTATTTTCTTTTGACATAAGGAGTAGCTCCTGAAAAGTCTAATGAAAATATAATTTTCTTTCCCTTATAAACCATGTATTTTTTCTTCAGATGCCCAAAGGACTTTTTAAGAAAAGTTTATTGATTTCACTAATTTTTTCTGATCTTTGTTGTTCCTAATCGATAGTCTCACGTACCTCGTGTGTTCTTTCAGTGTGTAGTTCCCAGTGTGTTAAGTGTGTTGTGTTTCAAGAAACTTCTCTTGAATTAGGACTTCTCTTGTTTCTTTGCTTTTCTTTTTCAAGAATTCTTTTTTTCCTGACTGTTCAGTCTTCTTTACCTGTCTTCATTTTTTTCCACTTTCTCTTAAAACTTTTAAATCTTTTTTCTTCATTTCCTTTTAACTTAAAACACTTTCATTTTACCTGAAATTTCTCCTAAGGTATTATCCATTGTGTTTATTTGCTTGCGTAGCCCTTCTGATTTTCTTATTCATTTCTGAAAAAATTTTTTTAAACTTTAAATTGTCTTCAGAGTTTTTTCTTATTCTGATTTATTTTGTTCTTTCATAGCTTGTATCATTTTCTTAATGTCTTTTAACCTGTTTTAATATAGTATCTATTTTGATCTATTTATGGGTACATCTTTCTGGCACTTTTTCATTATTTTTAGAGATGTCATTCTGTTCCTTATCCTCTTTTTTTCCCTTATAGTAAGTCTCTATGGGATTTAACTTCTTTTCTATTGTTCAGTTTTATGCAAAATTAGTTTTCCTGAACTTAAAGAATGAGGCAGTGCTCAGGAAGGCTGTCCTGACTTCACAGGGCTCCCTCTTCTGCTCTGTGTATATGGTGGTAAAGGTGGCAGCCTGCATTCTGAGCTTTCTCGCCCTGTCTCCTATGCCCACTGCCTCCCTCCACACCCCCACCAGCTGATCTGGACCTTGCCTTTCCAATTGTCACTATCATCTCTGCAGCTCAATTTCGATGCCACTCCAAGGTCCTTCCTCCTGAATGCTGCACACTGACTTGGAAGGGAGCCCTCTGAAAAAATGCCCATGTGCTCATCATTTGTACATAATTTTAAGAGCTCTCAGGGGTCTTGACTACTCCAGAGATTGAAAGACTGCTATTGCCACTGTCTTCTTCCCAGAACCGCCCACGACTGTATTTTATTTGATCTTATATCATTGGTAATTATTAATAGTATTTAGCACATTATTCGGAGAAGGCAATGGCACCCCACTCCAGTACTCTTGCCTGGGAAATACTATGGATGGAGGAGCCTGGTAGGTTACAGTCCATGGGGTCTAAGAGTCGGACACGACTGAGTGACTTCCCTTTAACTTTTCACTTTCATGCATTGGAGAAGGAAATGGCAACCCACTCCAGTGTTCTTGCCTGGACAATCCCAGGGACGGGGGAGCCTGGTGGGCTGCCGTCTGTGGGGTTGCACAGAGTCGGACACGACTGATGCGACAGCAGCAGCAGCAGCAGCAGCAGCAGCAGCAGCAGCAGCAGCAGCACATTATTAATGAATGGGGATGTGGTCTAGCTAGATTTGTAAATCTCGAGTACATTTGTACTCTCTCTGAATTGCCCAAGCTAACTGGGAATTGTCCATAATTCAACCACTGTAGCTTTGATTTACCAGAATGAACTTCCTATGTTACACCAAGTGAGCCCAATGGCACCTAGAATCATGGTTCTTAACCTCCCCTGGTCTTAAGCTAGCGAAAAAATGCCTGTGTGCTCATCATTTGCAGTTTAACAGGACATTTTAGAGATACCTTAAAATGTATCCACGCTCCCTAGAGATCCTGAGCTAGGAAACTGGCAATTAAGTATTAAGGACCAGGGCAGACTAAAGACTGGAAAATTTATGTGGTTGCTATCCTATTTGTATAGGGAGTTGGTTTCTATCACTGGTATCTATGAGGTCTACCTATTAAATATTAATTCTATCAGCTCTGGATAGACAATCCAGGGGCAGAGAAAGGACAGTGGAATTTGTTGGAAAGGTTAAAGGAAAGAAGACAGTTGTAGGATACCAAAGCAGCCGGCGTAAGTAGGGCAAGTGGACACAAGATAAACAGAGGGAAATATTGGAATCATGAGGCTGGAGGAAAAGAAACCTGAGAGCTCATCTGATCCACAGCCTTGGATCTAAATACAAAAGAAAGTCTAAATCTGGAGTTTCTCCAAGTGTGGTCACCTGATATCTGTATTACAATGGCTTTTTGCTTCTTAAAATGCAGATTTCCGACCTGTTGACCCTGACCCCTTGGGTAGAGTCCTAGCAATCTGCATAATAACAACCCCTTGAAAACCACTAAATGGTCTAAGTGATGCGGAGCAGAATGACATCTTGTCTCTTGAAGGACTCTGGCTGTGGCCGCCACATCTATGAGCTACACTGTGCAATAATAACCAGGACAATAATGTTTCTTTTACTACCATTGCTTCTCCTCCTACTATTGTGTCCTGAAGATTTTTCCCTTTGGGCACAGAATGGGATCACAGATTTCCAGGAATTTTTGCTGCCTATCAGATGCACTTAAGTCCATTTGCACCATAGAGAATGTTACACTTGGCTCATTGTTTTGACAGAGAACAGTTGTGGAGAAGAATGCTGCTCTTGCTCACACAGAGTGAATCTTGGCTTTTCCTAGCCTTCTAGTCATTAGGGGAAGTGCTGCCAAAGACCCAGACCCCTTCTGTTAGCTCATGGTGATTTCAACCAGAGGCTTTTATGGGTCACTTGCCTTGTGGTGTTTTGAAGAACTGGGCTGTGAAAAGTGACTCTGCACCAGCATTCCGAGTCTCCACTTTGGTTGGAGTGAAATTTTTATTTGATTTCTGCCCCTACCCCCCAACACTGATTGAATGTGGTCTTGTGAGTGCTGGAGTCTCAGCTAGCTACCCCAGAGTTTGTATTTAATATGGAGGTGCCTAAGCCTGCCCAAACCCTCTCTGGCTCATCCATGAGGCTGGGCCCTTTTGCTGGACATAAGAATAGAATGTATGCCTGAGGGGGACTGGTCCTCCTGTGGACATGGGCAGGAGCCCCCGTGTACTCATCTTCTGCCTCGGGGAAATAGGAATAGTCACTTCCCTGTTGGCAGCTGGAACGTGGGCCATGGGTCAGGATGCCTAGAGCACAGAGCTAAAGAGGAAACTACCTTCAGTGCTTTCTTGGGGAGGAAGGCAGCAGACGCCAAACACAGATGGCTGAGGTTCTGGCTTGTGACTGCCTCTCCGTTTGAGCAGATGTCTCCGACTCTTGGTGCCTCTGTTTTCTCGTTACTAAGGAGACTCACGATGCTCTGGTAGGTCTGGTTAGGTAATTACTTAGAGATTGCAACTACCTTGTGTCTCTGATTACCACGGCTGCATCACAAAGTACTACACACAGGGTGGCTTAAAATAACAGAAATGTATTGTCTCACAGTTCCGGAAGCTAGGAGTCTGAGATCAAGGTATGGCAGGGCTGGTTCCTTCTGAGGCCTCTCAGAGCCAAGCTGCCCGCTGCCTCTCTCCTGGCTACCGGTCACAGCCTGAACTCCTGAGTGTTCCTTGCCTTGTAGGTACATCCGTGCATCACTATCGTCACCTTCCCATGCTGTTTCACAGGACTGCCTTTATAAGCAAACCAGTGTTATTGGATTAGGGACCCATCCCATTCCAGTATGACTTAGTCTTAATTTAAATAATTATATATGCAAAGCACCTATTTCAAAAGAAGCTTACACTGTGAGGTATGAGGGGTTAGGACCTCAATATATCTTTAAAAGATGCTTGCTCCTTGGAAGAAAAGCTATGAAAAACCTAGATAGCATATTAAAAAGCAGAGACATCACTTTGCAGACAAAGGTGCGTATAGCCAAAGTCATGGTTTTTCCAGTAGTTATGTATGAATGTGAGAGTTGGACCACAAAGAAGGCTGAGCACCTACGAACTGATGCTTTTAAACTGTGGTGCTAGAGAATACTCTTAAGAGTCCCTTGGGCTGCAAGGAGATCAAACCAGTCAACCAATCAACCCTGAATACTCATTGGAAGGACTGATGCTGAGGTTGAAGCTTCAATACTTGGGCCACCTGATGTGAAAAGCTGACTCATTGGAAAAAACTCAGATGCTAGGAAAGATTGAGGGCAGGAGAAGAAGGGGCAGCAGAGGATGAGATAGTTAGATAGCATCACTGACTCAGTGGACATGAGTTTGAGCAAACTCCGCGAGATAGTGGAGGATGGGGAAGCCCGGTGTGCTATATAGTCCTTGGGGTTGCAAAGAGTTGGACATGACTTAGTGACTGAAAAATGACAAATACCTTTTGGGGAGGGGGATATAATTCAGCTCATAACTTCCTGCTTCTTCTAAATAATCCCATGTCTTCAGTAT
Source organism: Madoqua kirkii (assembly GCA_006408675.1). Classification (NCBI taxonomy): domain Eukaryota; kingdom Metazoa; phylum Chordata; class Mammalia; order Artiodactyla; family Bovidae; genus Madoqua; species Madoqua kirkii. Next base: position 19,303 of record SJYC01004252.1, on the reverse strand, counting down.
ATTTTTTAATTTATTTGTGGGGAGTAGTTAGGTTGGATTTGAATCACAACTCTTATTATCTGTGAGTAAGCCAATTTCCTAAGCTCTTTGAGCCTCATTTTTGCCATCCATAAAATGGAAATAGCTTATAATAGTGATCTCATAGGGGAGAGGATTAAGTGAGGTAAAAAAGCACAGGTCTGGGCACATAATAAGTGCTCAACAAACCTTAGTCAACATTATTCTTACTGGTTTTCACTGTGTCCTTTGAGGAACTGTAGGTATTAGAGATATATTTAAAACCCCCCCCCCCCCCCCCCGCCCCGTTTGCTCCCTCCCCGACATGGCCTGCATCCCTACTATTTCTTCTGCTGGCTACTACACTGACTCCCAGAAGATTCCCTTGTCTTCTTGGAGCTGCGTCCTGCACAGAAGTGCCCAGGGAGGCTCGGCTCCCTGTTTCATGTCAGCAGGGCTTCAGAGCGAGCACTTGCCTTCCGAGGCACCTGGCATGGGAATGACCTGTCTCCACAGGGGTAAGACGCTTGCTCGGAAGGGAGGTGTTTTCATGTTGGGCATCAGGCTTTTAAGGTCGCTTTAGAGCAGCCATTTCTCATCACTGTGTTCTTCTGAGCCCTGGTTGTCCTTGAGGCGAATCCCACTTTCCTGTACTCTGAAGACACTGCCTCTTCCTGGCCATTTAGTGAACTCCTAGTAGAATGCACATCCCTTGGCTCTTTGAGGAAAACAAGTCTCTCTCTCTCTCTCTCTCTCTCACACACACACACACTCTGCAGCAATGCTGACTGCTGTAATCCACTGAGTTTTCTGCACGTACGGGAATGAGGATATACAATGTGGGGTTATTTTGAGCTGTGGAATGAAGCCTGTTCAGAAGACATTAGAAAATCTTTTTCCTTTGAGAGGACACAAGAGGAGAGCCCTGTGTTATTACAGGGTCACTTGTCATAAATAATCTCACTTTCCTCTCCAGGTACATTTTTCTCTCAGATGCAGTCACGTGCAAACTTTTTTCCCCGCCTCTAACCCCTACCTGGAAATGCATTTTACAATTGCTTCTGAGTACGTGTCCTAACGTCTACAGAGCCATAAAACTAAAGATAGCTGTATGATGCACTTGGATCTGTTCCTACTCCTATCTGTTTTATTACTAGTCCTGTTCTCCCATCCTATCCCATCCCATTCCCTCTGCCCTCTATTTGCTCCTCTTGGGCATTACTAGGATGCACCAATACCCAGGTCTCCTGTCTTTCTGGTACACGGGCTTCTTTGAAGAAGGTACACGGGCTTCTTTGGAGTAACTGGGCCATATCACTAACTCTGACCAATGTGCTCTGGTCATGGTGCACGCTTGTGTACTAACTCGCTTCAGTCATGTTCGACTTTGTGCGACTCCATGGACCATAGCCCGCCAGGCTCCTCTGTCCATAGGATTCTCCAGGCAAGAATACTGGAGTGGGTTGCCATGTCCTCCTCCAGGGGATCTTCCCAACCCAAGGGATCAAACCAGCATCTCCGGTGTCCTGCATTAGCAGGCGGGTTCTTTGCCACTGGTGCCACCTGGGAAGCCCCTGGTCATGGTGACTAGTATCATTTCAGCACTGAAACACAGGAAGCTAGCATCCCTCCAGCTGACGCTCTTCCTGCTATTGTGACCCAAGGAGGCCTCAGGGTGAGAGGGTGGAGTCACAGATCGAAGTTGCTTGCATCACTGGGTGGCCACACGGAGGACTGCCACTCTAGAGGGTCGTCTGCATCCTCAGCAGTCTTTAAGTAAGAGAAAAATAAAAGTGTTTGACGGGCAACTGAGATTTGGGAGGTGTTTGTTACTTCAGAGTAGTCTGTCCTACTCTAATGTGGTATTCTTGCATATTTCTTTTCTTTCTTTTGGAAGAAATGTTGATCTTGAGTTATTAAAATGATTCCATGACCTACTATGGATAGCCTTGTACAGTTTGCAAATCATTTTCCTAAAGCATCTGCCACATTAACAGCTGCAAAGTTTGGATGGAGAGAGAACCCCATAGAGGAGAGTGAGCATCCACTAGACCAGTCTCTCCTCAGGGTTTCAAGTGCCAGGGTTGGGTGACTTAAGGACTGAGTAATTTATGTGATTTGAGACTTAGAGGGTTAGGATGCAATAATTTTGATGGGGAGGCACCACAGACTAGTTCCAAAGGTGATTGAGTACTGTTCTGTGGGATTTTTTTTTTTTTTTTTGCCTTTTGGATGGATGTGGATCCAGATTCAGGCCTCATATATGCTATATTTTATTAATATCAATAGCTTATGTGTATTGAGAACCCAAATTACCAATGTATCCCAGTTATTATTAAAAGAAGCTGGAGTGCAAACGCATGGCTGCTACCACAGAGCTGTCGAGGGGTGAGATCAGAGGCCTCCCATGGCTGTGTCCTGGGTGAGATGCTTGAGCTTCCTTATCCTCTGCTGATACCACATACCTTCTCAACTCTACTCCCCATGCTCGTCAGGCACTGATTCCTCTTTATGTGTCAGTGAACCTCTGGGCCTTTGCATATTATGTTCCTTCCATTTGAACAGCTTTTCTTTTCACCTTGGCACTTGGAAATCCTACAGTCTTTCAGATACAACTCAACTGTCACTGTGAACCAGGATCTCCTTCATTGCAGGTGGATTATTTACCAGCTGAGCTACCGGGGAAGCCCCTCTGAAATTGTTGATCTTTTATTTACTCCTCTTCTAGGACTTTCTGCTCTCTACCTTTTAATTATTAAAGTTCAATTCTCCTTCTCCATTCCCACCTTGGGCCAGAGCTGCTCTCTTTTAGCTTTTTCATCTTGGGGTTCCCCCTCAAATTCCTTCTAAATAAACAGATTCCTATGAATAACAATAACCATAATACATACCCCACAGTTAGAAGATTCACTAACTTAAAAAAAGCAAAGTTGATTTACAAAGACTTGGAAGGCCTTTGTAGGCTATTCAGTTTCTGTATTTACCAAATACTATACCAGGAGAAATAGCAATAACCTCAGATATGCAGATGACACCACCCTTATGGCAGAAAGTGAAGAGGAGCTAAAGGGCCTCTTGATGAAGGTGAAAGAGGAGAGTGAAAAAATTGGCTTAAAGCTCAACATTCAGAAAACGAAGATCATGGCATCCAGTCCCATCACTTCATGGGAAATAGATGGGGAAACAGTGGAAACAGTGTCAGACTTTATTTTTTTGGGGGCTCCAAAATCACTGCAGATGGTGACTGCAGCCATGAAGTTAAAAGATGCTTACTCCTTGGAAGAAAAGTTATGACCAACCTAGATAGCATATTGAAAAGCAGAAATATTACTTTGCTGACTAAGGTCTGTCTAGTCAAGGCCATGGTTTTTCCTGTGGTCATGTATGGATGTGAGAGTTGGACTGTGAAGAAGGCTGAGTGCTGTAGAATTGATGCTTTTGAACTGTGGTGTTGGAGAAGACTCTTGAGAGTCCCTTGGACTGCAAGGAGATCCAACCAGTCCATTCTGAAGGAGATCAGCCCTGGGATTTCTTTGGAAGGAATGATGCTAAAGCTGAAACTCCAGTACTTTGGCCACCTCATGTGAAGAGTTGACTCATTGGAAAAGACTCTGATGCTGGGAGGGATTGGGGGCAGGAGGAGAAGGGGACGACCGAGGATGAGATGGCTGGATGGTATCACAGACTCGATGGACGTGAGTCTGAGTGAACTCCAAGAGATGGTGATGAGCAGGGAGGCCTGGCGTGCTGCGATTCATGGGGTGGCAAAGAGTCGGACACGACTGAGCAACTGAACTGAACTGAACTGATACATATTTTTTCTTCGCATGTTCTGTTTCCTTTATCAGGCATGTCCTTCCTCACTTTGTCTTTGGAGGAGGTCCATTTATTCTTTAAAGTCCAAGTGATTGATAGATTGCTTTTTCCCTATCCAATATTCAGTCTCCCTTTTTCCCTTACAATAGCAAGAGGTTCTATTTCCTCAGTAGATTAGGTGGCCAATGAAATGGAAGAAGTTTGTTGGGTAGAATTTCTAGACAAGCTCTGCAAAGAGCATCAAGTTTGTCCTTTCTCCCTTCTTGCCTGAGACTTGTATGTGCCGTCTGAAGCTCCAGCAGCCATTTTGGGGCCATGAGATAAGCTTGATGAGAGAAGCTATACACCAAGGATGATAGAAGAGAAAGATAGGAGGACCAGAGGAATACTGATGACATTCTAGAAGTCTGTTACCAGCTGTAGGTTGATTAATACTGGACTTCTTTTACATGAGATGAAACCTCTATCTTGATTAAGCTATTGTTATTGGATATTTGTTATATGTGGCAAATCATTAAGTTCTTCTTAATCTATTCCTGTATCCTAACTAGGGATTTTTTTTTTAAGCTGTGGTTCCCATAGGCCTTCACTCAACTTTCTGATTATATTTATTGTAATCTATAAGAACTATTTGACTTTATATCTCCTCCCCTGTTAGACTGTGAGTTCCTTGAGGGAGAAACATTGTCTTATTCCTTTCTGTATCTGCAGTGTTTAATGCTCAGTAGACAGAATGAGTCCTCTCAATTGATTTTTGTTGAACTAAATTAGGATTTGAAACATATTTCGGATTTTCTGTTAACATGCAATTCTTTTGGAAAGGGTATTATCTGAAACCAGAACCTTATTCAGGATTTAACTGGCAAGAAATAACATCATGGGAAATGACACTGGATGGGGTCCTTTGAGAGGAGGGTGTGAGGGATGAGTAGGGCTGGACTGGCCACAGAAGGAAAGGTGGGAAAAACCACAGCCATGGGTTTCAGCCAATTTGGATCTCCCCAGGGTAGCTCTTGTTTGCCGTTATGCTTTTCCGTACACAGAACCTGGCCGCTACCTGGAAGTCCCTAGAGGAGTCTGCCTGCATTGGAATGCTTTACCTCGACCCTCCTGCCTTCTGAGAGGCAAAGCTTCTCTCTCGAGACTGGGTATCACAGATAACTGGCTCCTTGGGCATAGCTGTGAGTGCCTCTCGTGCGCCCCAGCCCTGTCCCCTTGGTTCTTGCAAACCACTTTGGAAGGGTCTGTCACTCTTGAGTTGCAAGATTAAATGAATGCATCTTTGGATAAGATGCTTTTGGGCGCTAGATCAAAGTCTTGCCTGCCGGGGCTCTGGACCCCTTTCAGAGGGAGTATAAAACCTGTGCTGCTCTTTCAGTGAATTACGGGGTGCAGAAGGAGAGAAATCCTGTATATTCACTGTATCTACACATCTTCTCAGGAGCAGAGCTCAGGAGGCCTCCTCGGAAACCAGCACACAGAAAGTGGAAAGATGCACTTTCTATTAAACTGTTCAAAAATACTATTGCCGTAGACAAATGTGATCCTTTGGCTAAATAAAATCACTGGAGAGCAAATTAAACCATGCCGCATTATATGATTATTCTCTCTTTGTAAAAATAATAAAAAAATGTTTTTGGTAGCTTTGCTCTGTGTTTGTATGTCTGTTTTAATAAAAGGCTCCGAGGTCTTTTTGTTGTGTGTGTGTGTGAGTGAAAGATCTGGATGTAAGCCAAACTAGTGGCAGGAGCTGTCCCACTTGCCACAGAAAAAGGAAGAAAAAAACACCAAGTCATTATACAATTTCACTCTCCTAAATCAAAACCTTCCATTTGCCATGATTATTTACCATTGCTTTGTAATTGTGAGCAGACAGCCGAGTAGGACTGGAAGTCTATTCATTCTTTAAAGTGACATAAAGTGGCACTTGGAGTCCCAAATGATAATTGTTCTTTTCTCCTTCTTTAATACCCAACCGTGGCTCGGAGTTCTGTGAAAGATTCATTTACAGCCAGCTCCAGAAATTTCTGTGGGGCTTGGCTCTTGGCCTCTTTTTGAAACCCAATCTGAAATCACCCTGAGGAATTGGTAAGGCTGAATTGGTTGTGACCTTCAGTCAGAATTCCTCTCTAAATATTTTAGCAGGATGGAGAACTTTCCCTACTCAGTAGGGGCATGGGTGAGAAATATTGGCAGCATCTCAGAAATATGATTACTTTGAGGGCATTTCCAGCTCAACTTGAATCTTAGGAACTGGAATTTGGTAAGAAAATTAGATTTTATGGGATTTCCCTCTATTAAGAGGACCTTGGTATTTAGACAAAAATTTTAAGTCAGTGGGAACCACTCTGCAAAGAGGGAGGATCCCTGCTCTGTGGCTCTGCTCTGAGGGGCTGCCCCACTCCCACGTGGAAGTGATCATTTAATCTGCCAAGCCTAATAAAGCCTTCTTAATGAGGGACACTGACAAACTGAGTGATAAAGATGGGCTGCATCCTTTGGCTCTGTGTGAGTTGTAGATCCCTGTTGATTGAGATCCCTATCAACTGATTACAAATAGGATAGAGAAGGTACAGATCAAAGGGTCTTCCTGCTATGGGTGATTTCCTGCTACTCGTGCCCTCCAATTTCACATTCTGTGCAACACTGTTGAGTTTCTGACCTGTGTTAGAATCAAAAGCAGCAAGCTCATGCGTCTTTGGCCCTCAGGCTCAGAACTACAATATTAATGGTGCTCAGCGTTTATTAAACATTAAGTATGTTGGAAGTCCTGTGTTAAGTACTCCACATGAATGATCTCTTTTCATCTGAGGAAGTAGTTTTATCACTATCCCCATTTTATGGATGAGGAAACTGAGGCCCAGGGAGATGAAGCCACATAGCTAGGAGATGATGAAGCCAGAATGCACACTAGGGCTGCTATCCAGCCAGCCTGTCTCTCCTCTTGACTCTGGAACTCAAAGCAGCACAAAAGAGTTGATAGAGGTGTGTCTTATAAAAGACCTTTGCTTTTCTGTATTCTCTGAGGCTGCTTCTGCACCATTCATACCTGAGGCCATCAGCTACTAATGACTGCAGCCCACGGACTTTGTGGTATGATTCATGGGTTTGGGGCAGAATTATTGGTGTGAAAGGATTTGCCATGGAGGAGTTTACTAGAGACTTCCATTTGCAATGGTTGGAGTTTTAATAATTTCCCCCACATATCTCTGGTTTCTTGAGGGAAAAGAAGAGAAGAGGAAAGCAGAGACACCCTGGAAGGGGAGCTGGGCTGTCTCCCCCTCCCCTTTTCTCTCAACTGCATACTGTTTGAGATTCTATTCATGAGCTGTAGAGTTTTGAGGCTTGGAGGAATTGAATACACAGTTGAGGGAGTATAAGATGTGACTTATAACCAGAACTTGGGAGAGATTGGAATATAGGGGTTAGTAATGGGCTTCCAGGGTGGGTCAGTGGGAAAGAATCCACCTGCTGATGCAGGAAATAGAGGTCCGATCCCTGGGTGGGGAAGATCCCCTGAAGGAGGAAATGGCAACCCACTCCAGTATTCTTGCCTGGGAAATCCCACAGACAGAGGGGCCTGGTGGGCTACAGTCCATGGGGTTGCAAACAAATTGGACATGGCTTAGTGACTAAACAACATTGAAAAATTTCCTTCTCTTTCATCCAAGAAAAGGGAAGTCAAGGACCTTCAAGAGTTAGTCACTCTAAAAGTTGGGGTGTTTTCATCTTCCATGAGCCATTCACTGATTGAACAGGAGTCATTATTTTCTCTTAAGTGGGCTTGTTCATTGTGGCTGATTTTGAGTGTTTTCAAAGGAAGACGAGCATGTGCTCTTGAGGTGGTAGTGGTAGTAAAGGGATGGGGTTTCGATAAACCTTCCCAGAACCAGCTGAGGGCTACAGCCAGGTCCTGGGGCCGTGAGCACAGTGTTACTGGACATAGAGTTTCTGCGGTCTTCTTGAGGATTTGGAGGAGGCCAAGCCAAGCATTCTACAGCTCTTTCTGTTGGAGTCAGCAGAACCACAGGGCTCCTGATGCCGCTCGGAGCTCCTGAGCAGAGTCAGGAGCCCTTGGAGTAAATCTGACACTTGCAAAGGAGGCCAAGGCATTCTCAGTTCAGATGGTTCCTGGGGTCAAGCCGATTATGGAGGTTTACAGCCTGGTGACCTCCCCTCCAGCCCCCACACTTGCCTTCGGCTGGGCCCTCACAGGATGTTCCTGCTCAGGCTGAGGCTGTATTGTTTCATGCAGTGGACTTACATTCTTTTTCTTTCATTGATTCTTCCCAGTTTAGGGATGCAGTCTGGATATAAGAGGAACTGGAGACATTCACACCAGATTTCAGTGACTTCAGATAACCAGCACATCAGCATCTCCCAGGGTTTCCTCCAGGAGGCAGATAAATCAGATTAAGTCCAAGTCCTTTAGAATCAAACTTCATAGTGTCTGATAGATTGTGAAAATTGGTGCCAAGGCAGGTCACACTTGAGTCCTTATAGCTCACGTCAGTCATCGTGTGTGCTAAGTCACTTCAGTCATGTCCTACTCTTTGTGACCCTTTGGACCATAGCCCACCAGGCTCCTCTGTCCATGGGATTCTCCAGGCAAGAATATTGGAGTGGGTTGCCATACCCTCCTCCAGGGGATCTTCCCAAGCCACAGATTCATTAGAAGTCTTAAAACAAAATATGGCCCCCCTATTTATTTGTACTTATTTACTTATGGCTATGCTGGGTCTTTGCTGCTGTGCATGAGCTTACTCTAGTTGCGGTGTATCGGCTTCTCATTGCAGTGGCTTCTCTTGTTGTGGAGCACGGGTACTACTGGGCCTAGGTGCTCAGGCTCAGCAGTTGTGGCCCACTGGCTTAGTTGTTTCAAGGCATGTGGGGTCTTCCCAGTCCAGAGAGTGAACCCACACCCCCTGCATTGGCAGACAGATTCTTATCCACTGGGCCACCAGGGAAGACCCACCCTGTATTTTTGGACCTCACAAAGTATGTGTCAGCAAACTTCTCCATCTCTCAGTGCCTACTCTGTTTTGGTGGCTGAACTGGTATAGGATGGGAGGTAATTCTGGCAAGCAGAGGAGAGAGGCCACTGGGTGACCTGGAGGAGGAAGCAAAACAGATACTGTTTGCCATATTCTGTTTGACCTTGGGCTTGGCCAGCAGTCTTCCGCTGACCATTTAGAAAAGTGCTAATAAGGCAGACTGAATAATTTGATGACTCAAAAAATAGCCTGTTAAGGCGCAGACATCAAAGGGTGCTATGGACCGGAGGGAAAAATTCTTTTCTCTTTTCTTTATCCTCCAGGAGCTTCTCCTGTGCTTGCCATTGCTAGCTCCTCTTGTGATTTCGTGTCTCATTTCTGTGATTCACAGGTAACTGAGGTGGAAAGAACTGGGAGCAGATCACGCATTGGTTTGAGTTATCCTTGCAAACTCACTCTCTTTGCTGGCACAATGAAGGAGCTGAATGTGCAGCTATTCCCCCCGGGTTTGGAATAATTCCCGAAGCTGCTATTCAAGGAGGCCAGGACAATCATTTTCTCATTTTCTGCTCAGCACCTTGTCCTTCAGTGGTGATGGAATAATGGTGAGTTAGTTTATAGAATCATTGTATCTATGGACCTTTGCACTTCTTTAATTAGGAATGGTAGGCTGTGAGGAGAAGTTTCATGAAGTGGATACCAAGGGGGATTTTAGAGATTAAAAGATATTCAGAGGTAAACGATTTGGTTTTTCCAGAAGGGCACAAAATAATGACAAGTGCTTACACTTAAGTATCACTAAGATGTTATTCTCCAGTAGATTCTGGCTTGTCACACCAAAAAATGTCTACCTCAAAGAAAAACACATTTAGGCTTTTGATTGATTTGTTTTTATTCAGAAAAGCAGAAATGGAATTAATTTTATATGTGGTCATTGCTTCTGCTGCTGACAGTAAGTGCTACAATAGGAAAAAAAATGGAACATTTCCCTCTGAACAGAATTGTACTGAACTGAGAACTAAAGCGCTTATGGAAAATGGCTTTCAAATGATTATTTTTGTTTGCTTAAATGCTTGATTATGATGATTGTAATTCCAACTATACACAGAGAGAGCATGGGAAAAAAAAAAAAAAGCTAAGCCTAGACTCCTGTTATAACAAAAACTAAGGAACACATCACACTCCATAAAACCCAAATGCTCGTGGGTTTCTTGGGACTGCTAAGTAAAATGTAAATATACTGTTCAGGTTCTCCTTGTTTGCATTTTCAGGGCCAAGAATTCTTTTTAGGCTTTCTTTAAAGGGCTTAGCTTGACCCTGGGTCACTATAACAGCTTATGAAGTGAAACTTGAACTTGGAGGTTTCTTGCTTTGCATGCAAAGGTTGGCCCTCTGAATTACAACAGGAGACTTTGGGGGTGACTAACACATCTGCTGAGGGCTCAGGGCTTCAGACAACAGGATCTTCCAGTCCCAGGACTGGCAAGTTCTGGTGAGATAATTGTATCCCTGCTACAACATCACCATCAAGCACAGCTCTATAGGCAGCCGTGTTCCAGGAAGTAATCTTTCCTGTCCTTTCCCTGGAAAGAGTAGGACCTTACAACCATGCAGTCACTGTAACTCATCAGACCATGCGCATTATCAATAAGATGAATAAACCCTGCACCAAGAACCTAAAGACAAAATGGACTGGACAGTCAAGTAGAGAACTTCGAATGACCTGATCCAAGAGCTGCCAGGGCAGTTTTAAGCTTTGATCTTCTCTGATCAAAAAGAAACCCAATCCCCTTGCTTCTGCCCTCATCCAACCTGTACAGTGGCCCCAGGGGTGAGGAGGAGGCAGTGGCAAGAGGACTGACAGTGTTGGTGGATGGCTAAGGGGGCTGGCTAATGGCTTCAAGTGCACTTTGTGTCAGCTGTAAACCTGTCTCAGCCCGAGGAAGGGCTGAAGCCACTTGATAACTGCTGGTCTGTTCACTGGGGCTGACAGTGGTAGCACAGGCTGGATGCAGAAGGTTCTGCACTCCGGGTGGGTGGGAGGGATGCTCACAGGGCCCTTGTCTATACCTGCTCTGTTGCAGGGCTAAACAGAGGAGCTTGGCATTAGAGGCTCAATTCACTGCCTCCCGAACAACAGCAGCCAGTGACATGTTGTGCCAGTAACAAGGCTGCTCCTGTACACTTTGACTTGGCTTTTTGTTTCATTCAGTTTCAAGAATGTTTGTGAGTCACTTTTTAAAATGCCCCTTTGTCTTCACCCTTTCAGCCCTGAAGTTCTAGAAAAGGTCAAGACATAGCAAGGACACTTCACATTTGTCCTGGTCAAAATTGACCTCCTTGGCTTCATCTGCTCAAAACCTGTTCCTCCCTGTATGCTCTCTGTCTCACTGAAGAAGACTCATCAACCAGTTTCATGCTCAAGCATGGGATTGACCTTCAACTCCCTCTTCTTCCATCCTCACGAGAGTCAATCAGTCAATCAATCACCAGGTTCTGTCTATTCTGCCTACCTGATCTCCCTTTCCACCCAGCCTTCTTTCCATCCATCCATCCTTCCATGCATGCATGCATCCATCCTTCCATCCATCCATCCATTTATTCATCCTTCTATCCACCCATCCATCCATTTATCCTTTCACTTCTTTGATCTTAAGCTTTGATCAAGGCTGCCAGGACTTTTCTCCTGGGTGGCTTCAACAGCCCCTTCACTGCCCTAGGGGCTCTGCTGGCTGCCCCCAGCTCACTGCATCACTTCCACTCCCAGTCACAGCCAGAGTGGTTCTTCTGCAATGTTGACTTGACCATGATACTTCTCTGCCTACAACTCCATCAAGTGTTTCCTTTGGCCCTGAAAAGTCTCACCTTCTTAGCATGATACAACTAGGGTTCTGAGATCTGGCTCCCACCTCCTTCAGTGTAACCACATGCGCTGAATCCTATCTTTTCTCAGCCTTCACACTTGCTATTCCTTCCACCCGAGTGCTGAATCCACCACTGTCCATGGCACCTCTTCCTCAGTTTTCAGGACTCAAGGGTCAAGTCCTCCCAGAAGCTTGCCCTGACCCTCCCTACTCTGGACTCCCACAACCTGCACCCATTGTAACTACAGGGATCTTGTGATCTAATGTCAGAACTGGGGCAACTAAGGGAGTGAAAAGAGTGCTTGGACATATTATGCATGGTGACAGGTGCAAATTGGGACTGACCCAGGCAAACCTAGGGAGCGTGGTCACCCTCAGTTCAGTTCGGTTCAGTTACTCGGTCGTGTCCAACTCTTTGTGACCCCATGGACTTCAGCACGCCAGGCCTCCCTGACCATCACCAACTCCCAGAGCTTGCTCAAACTCGTATCCATCAAGCCGGTGATGCCATCCAACCATCTCATCCTCTCTTGTCCCCTTCTCCTCCTGCTTTCAGTCTTTCCCATCATCAGTGTCTTTTCCAATGACCCTAGTCATGGCATTCATCACACCTTCAAATTATTTGTTAACTGCCTGGGTCTCCCCTAGCCCAGCCCTAGCCAGTAGACTGCAAAGTCCCTGATGACAGAGAATACCCAGTTTTCAATGTAGTTGCTTCTATAGTAGGTGCTCAATGCATATTAGAAATAAATTTAAAAAGGGATGAATATGATAAAGAAACAGGAGTCTGGTCACGTGGTCTCAGACTCCAGGGTCTGATGCAAAGTCATTTGCCCCCAAATCTGCTGGCAGGTCTTGATGTCTACTGGACCTAGGTTTTCTGTTTCTCCTCTGAAGAAGTCCCCAGACCTCATAATAGCACAGAAAAGTACCATATTGCCTTGCTAACACTTTCAAAATACTGAATTCCAAAACACATCTGGCTGAGATGAAATAGATGGGTCAGGTCCCAAAGTGTGTAGATGGGATAAGCACCTTAGGATGTGAGGACTTGTTAATTGATAAATGGCTAAATTTATTTCCAGCTGGAAATTTTGCAGATATCTTTATAGCTTAAACTCTTTTAAATATTGAGAAATAAGCAGTGTGTCTGAAATTTAGTTAGATACACAATCTATCGCTCTTAGCCCTCTTATTTCCCAACTTTCATGTTCCATGAAACCTGCTCTGAGAACCAATAAAGTCGAGAACCAATAAAGTCGTGTTTTCCATCATCTATAGGTAGATCAAAGCCTTATGTTCCTTAAGGCCAGGCCAGTACTTTACTCATCTTTCCCCATTGCCTAGACCAGTTGGCACACAGTTGACACTCAAAAAAATGTCTGTTGCATGTAGACTGGAATGCCATAAACTCAAACGCAGGACAAAAGAGCTTAGAGTTGGGGGAACCATGTCACCCTGCCACACTGGCTCTACAGGCAGCCTAGGAGGAGGCTAACTTGCCTGAAAATAACATAGGAAACCACGAGGCTGGTGAAGCTTGTCTGTCACACCTGGCCACACTCCCTCTGAGCCGTGCCCACCGTGACCTCACATCCTGTTCCCATCCCACCTCCTCAGCGTCCACACCTGTGGGGTTTGGCTGTCACAGTCTGTTCACCGAAGCTCTAATTGATGAGGCTTAGTCTCACCCAGGGGTGTTTGCTTAGATGGTTCTTGCTAACTAGCACCCTCTGGCTTGCAGGGAGGGCAGCTTGAGTGGTAGAAGGCTGGGCTGCAGGGCTTATTTCCAGCAGGATCTTTCTGCCTCTCTATGGTACATCATCTCTCTGTCTGCACTCACTTGTGAGACTGGCCTGGCCATGCACCAAAGGCAAACGTTCTGTCCATCACCCAAAGGGAAACTCACAGGTCAGCATTCAAAAAGGAAGAAGATGAGGCTGTTCCTGAGACATCAGGAAAGAAAAGCACACACCCAACTTAAACCACTCACTGATGGAGGAGGAAAAAAAGATGGCACCCAAAAGTTAAATCTTGTTCCCTTGGAGCACGTTTAAATGTCTGCCTTGAAGAATTTTTTTGCAGTATATATATATTGTTTCCTTCTGAGACACTATTCCTCCTTTCAAATTAATTATTTATTATAGACTGACAAAATTTCATGAAACTACAAGCTGAAACTCCTCCTTTTTCACAGCCCCTTTTCCAATCATCTAGATGTGTATAAGAGACAGGCTAATAGGTGCTGCAAGGGAGTTGGCAGGGGGGGCTGGTGCCCTGTACTGTGGCTCAAAGCCAGTGAGGGTAGGGCCAGGGGATTCTTCTAGGGAAGGGGGGGGTCCATTCTCTGGGAAATGAATTACTTTAAGCTTCTAGAACATGAATCAATCTGACTTCTCCCTGTGCCTTACTAAAGACTGCTTTAGATGTTTAGATTTTGCTTCTAGGAATAAGAGCCATTCTCTTGGCCCTGCTGCTTGGGGGTCCATTCTCTGGGAAATGAATTACTTTAAGCTTCTAGAACATGAATCAATCTGACTTCTCCCTGTGCCTTACTAAAGACTGCTTTAGATGTTTAGATTTTGCTTCTAGGAATAAGAGCCATTCTCTTGGCCCTGCTGCTGCTGCTAAGTCACTGCAGTCACGTCTGACTCTGTGCGACCCCATAGACAGCAGCCCACAAGGCTTCCCTGTCCCTGGGATTCTCCAGGCAAAAACACTGGAGTGGGTTGCCATTTCCTTCTCCAATGCATGAAAGTGAGAAGTGAAGTCACTCAGTCATGTCCGACTCTTAGCGACCCCATGGACTGCAGCCTACCAGGCTCCTCCATCCGTGGGATTTTATAGGCAAGAGTACTGGAATGAGTTGCATTGCCTCCTCCCTCTTGGCCCTAACCTGCTACTAACCAGAACAGCAGGCAGGAGCTGGGGGGACTAGAAGCATTCACAGTCTCTGCATTGAGCACATAGGATGAAGACACAGAGGCTGCCATGGGATAAAGAATGACCATATGTAGCCTTGTTCCTTCAGGCAGCTTATACCTCCAAGTAAGTTCAGTCTGGGCTGACTCTGCTACCAAATGAATTAGGATTCTTTTTTTCAGAGCAGTTTAGATTTTTGCACTATTGATGACAGCTTGTAGGTTGATGCTATTATTCCATTGCACAGGGGAGCAACCTGAGGATCAGACAGCTTAGAGATTTGATGGTTTCTACACGTATGATTTGAATACGAGTTGACCTAGCTCCAGAACCCATGTTCTTTCTGCTACATCCTGCCTCCTTCAGGCCACATGGAGGTCCTCTGTTTGTGCTTCCCTGCATCTATGTGGCCTAGAGTTGTAAAAATCAAAGCTGTGGGTTGGATGATCTAGAAGATTCCTTCCTGACCTCTCATTCCATAACTTGAAGCAAACACATGTTCCACTGTCTAAAATGGGGTTCACATCCAAGTGGATGCCTAGGAAGGGAAATCTGCCCCCTTTAGGACCTCTTTTCCCAAAATGAAAGAACCTGGTGCCTTTTGGCATATGTATGCTCAGTCCTGCCTGACTCTTGGTGACCCTATGGACTCCTCTGTCCATGGGATTTTCTAGGCAAGAATACTGGAGTGGATGGCCATTTCCTCCTCCAGGGGATCTTCCTGACCCAGGGATTGAACCTGTGTCTACCGCGTCTCTGGCGTTGGCAGGCAGATTTTTTTTTTTTAACGCTGTGCCACCTGGGAAGCCGGTGCCTTTTAGACCAAGTGAGTTATGTGAATCCCTTGATCCCTCTGTGCCTAGAAGGCACTACTCTCTCTGGCTGTAGCATGGATGGTCTTCTCTGAGCCAGGAGCCTGGGGCTGGTCAATGCTACACTTGTGGGGGCACAAAATGCACACAAGTGCACTGAGGCCCCAGGGCTATAATTAGAGCTCTGATTATTATTATTCTGGATGGGATGAGGGTAGAGGTGGGAAAAGAAACCCTTTAAACTGAAGAATGTGTGGTATAAATCTCTGTTCCCATCTATCTTTGTTTTGAAATGTGTTTAAGGATACATACAGTATACATCCCTCTCCTCATATATCTGTATGCTTATATCAATTCATAAATAAAATATACAGCTGCTCGGCTAAAATGTATCACTTGTCTGCAAGATTCCTTGTACAGGTTAATGTCTCCTGCCAAGGGAGCTGCCCTGGTTTGCATTGACTTTCAATGACCTACTTATATGCACTGGTTCAGGCAGAGTTTAACAAGTGGTTTGGCAGATATGTGCATCTGAACGTATTCTTCAATTTTTACACTATTTTTGTATTATTTGGCTTCACTCTGCCAAAAATCAATAGTATGCGAATAAAGTTAGGTTGGTGATCGCACCTTTAGATAGGAAAACTGTCATGAACAGATACTTTGGGGAATGGCTCAGGGGAGGGGGGAGACTAATTCATGCTGTTTATCATTCTATGGCTGTTCTGTTATTGGAATAATTGGCATTTTCCTGATAATTGCTTCAAGATCTTCAGGGCTTATGGGAGAGAAGACCTTGAGAGCAGAACCCACCTGAGGACTGCCTGTCATTGTCCAATTCACTTTCTGTTGTTGAATATGATCTGAGACTGAGGCTGATGGCTGTGAATTTTAGTATGTTACTGTCAATCACAGGAGCTTATCTGATATCTTCTTTGGTCTGGAATTGGAAATTCCTGAATAATGTGATACTCAAGAATTGGGTAGTCTCAAGATCAGAAGGTGGTTTAATCTCCATGATCAGGTTTTAAAATATGATTCCTGCAAAATTTACTAATACTGAAGAATCCTATCTTTGACCACAAGTCCGTGTTTTAAATGTGTCTGAACTCTGGTAGGAGGTATTTCTTATTAAAATAAAGTATTTAATTAGGGACCAGAGATTTAAAAAAAGTTATAAACCTCTTTTCTTACATATATCTGTAAATACAAAAAGAACAAATAAGATGAGATGATGAAATGTAAATTCACATAAAATGTTGTAGAATATACCCAGCCAAGTCAAGCACTTGGTGCATTGTGAATAACTGTTTCTTGTAAACCAAATTACAAAAAGTTGGATTAAAAAAAATCGATTGACTATTATTTATATTCCATTTAATCTAAGTGCTTTAATAATGTCTATCTGACCAAATACAATATTGATTTTTCATTGCTGTGGGATTCACTTAACCTTAAATAAAACTAAAGAAAACTAAACCCCAGTTGCCTACCCTCTCCTGTAATTGTTGGTGTTTACAGTGGAAAAGAGAGTGCTGAATTTAGGCAACTGATGCAGGAAGGGGGAAAGAGGTAGGAGCTTTGGTTTTCTGTCTGTTTTCAACTGACAAATACCTATACTAAGTGTGAGATAACAGAAACACACACACACACACACACATACACACACACATATATATATTGGTCTTTGACCCTGGATTCTGACAGAGGGCTCCTGAGTCCCTTATAAATTCCTAAGTGATGAGCGCACTGGTGGTGGTTTTGTACCTAAGTCGTGTCTGACTCTTTAAGGCCCCATGGACTGCCAGGCTCCTCTGTCCATGGGATTTCTCAGGCAAGAATACTGGAGTGGGTTGCCATTTCCTCCTCCAGGGACTCTTTCTGACTTACAGATTGAACCCACATCTCCTGCATTGGCAGGCAGATTCTTCACCACTGAGCAACCAGGGAAACCCCTTTAATAAACTGGTATGTAAATAAGTACAGTAAACACCCTAAATACAAATGAGTTCCATTCCAAGGGTGAGGCCACAAGTTCATTTTGTTTGTTAAGTCCAACAAAGTAAGCCAAGATACTCAACTAACACAGCTGGCTATATAGCACTGTACTGTAATAGGTTTTTAATACTTTTTGCACAAATAATACATACAAAAAGCAAAAAATAAAGAAAACATTTTAGTCTTACAGTACAGTACCTTGAAAAGTATAACAGTACCATACAACAGCTGGCATTCAGGGGCTGGCATCAAGTGAAGAGGCAAGAAGAGATACTGACTGGAAGATGGTAGAGCTGAAGGATCATCAGCCATGGGAGATGGAGAGCAAGCTGCAATTTCACTCCTACCTGATGCTAATGGGACACGTGTTTGCATCTTTGAAAGTTCACAACTTGAAGGTTTGTCTGTAAGGGATTTATTGTATTTCCCTGAGTTCTGGGAGTCTCTCTAGGGAGTTAATAAAATCTGAGAGAGCTGTTGGAACCACCAATCCATAGCACAGGTGATAAGCTGGACTTGTGGTTTGTGTCTGAAGTGGGGGGTGAGGGGAGCCGTTTTGTGGGACTGAGCCCTTACCTGTGAGATCTGAGGCTATCTCCTGGTTGACAGTGTCAGGACAGAGCTAAACTGTAGGACATCCAGCTGATGTCCAAGACCTGCCCATTGTTGCGGAGAACCCTCCCTCCACATTTGGTTACAGGAAGTATCAGAAGTGGAGGGCTCTGTGTGAGTAATAAAGGGGACTCCCAGGAAAGAAGGGCTTCCCTGGTGGCTCAGCTAGTAAAGAATCTGCTGGCAAAGCAGGAGACCTGGGTTTGATCCCTGGGTTGGGAAGATCCCCTGGAGATGGGAATGGCTACCCACTCTAGTATTCTGGCCTGGAGAATTCCATGGACTGTATAGTCCAGGGGGTCATAGAGTTGGACATGACTGAGCAACTTTCACTTTCCAGGAAAGAAGTGCAGCAGAAAAGAACTGGGTCTCCCCTACTGTTGAAGGAAAAATCTGGGTTTTCCTCTAGAGTAAGGTAAGGCTCAGTGGTAAAGAATCTGCTTGCATTGCAGGAGATTGGTTGGATTGTTTGTGGCTGGGAAACCCTGTGTACAGAAAAGCCTGGTGGGCTACAGTTCATGGGATTGCAAAGAGTCGGATGTGACATAGCGACTGGACTAAACAACAACTAAGTAAAACTCAAATCCTTACTGTGCATTTTCCAGTATATCATATATCAAATAAGAAGGCAAGACTCTTGCCAAACAAGGTGCCCAGTAAGTGTGTGACAAGGAAGCACAGAAATCTAGTGGTGGAGCCTGCCTCAGACAAAAGCAGAAATTCCAGTTTCTATTTTACATTAACTTTTAAAGAATATAAGTTGTATTCTAACGAGGTTGTCCAAATGCTGAAAGAAAAGAAAATTTACAGATGAGGGAGAGTAGATGGATGAGGGCGGGCAATGGCAACCCCTAGGGCCTTCAATTAGTTCAGTTCGGTTGCTCAGTCGTGTCTGACTCTTTGTGACCCCATGGACTGCAGCACGCCAGGCTTCCCTGTCCATCACCAACTCCTGGAGCTTGCTCAAACTCATGTCCGTCAAGTCAGTGATGCTATCCAACTACCTCATCCTCTGTCAACCCTTTCTTCTGCCTTCAGTATTTCCCAGCATCAGGGTCTTTTCCAATGAGTCAGTTCGCATCAGGTGGCCAAAGTAAAGGAGTTTCAGCTTCAGCATCAGTCCTTCCAGTGAATATTCAGGACTGATTTCCTTCAGGATTGGCCAGTTTGATCTCATTGCAGTCCAAGGGACTCTCAAGAATCTTCTCCAACACCACAGTTCAAAAGCATAAATTCTTAGGCATGCAGCTTTTTTAAAGTTCAACTCTCACATCCACACATGACTACT
>SJYC01004251.1:0-23118 GCA_006408675.1 Madoqua kirkii | reverse complement strand
TGATTTCCTTCAGGATTGGCCAGTTTGATCTCATTGCAGTCCAAGGGACTCTCAAGAATCTTCTCCAACACCACAGTTCAAAAGCATAAATTCTTAGGCATGCAGCTTTTTTAAAGTTCAACTCTCACATCCACACATGACTACTGGAAAAACCATAGCTTTGACTAGATGGACCTTTGTTGGCAAAGTAATGTCTCTGCTTTTCAATGTTATATCTAGGTTGGTCATAGCTTTTCTTCCAAGGAGCAAGTATCTTTTAATTTCATGGCTGCAATCACCATCTGCAGTGAATTTGGAGCCGCCAAAAATAAAATCTGCCACTGTTTCCATTGTTTCCTCATCTATTTGCCATGAAGTGATGGGACTTGATGCCATGATCTTCATTTTCTGAATGTTGAATTTTAAGCCAACTTTTTCACTCTCCTCTTTCACTTTCATCAAGAGGTTCTTTAGTTCTTCTTCACTTTCTGCTATAAGGGTGGTGTCATCTGCATATCTGAGGTTATTGATATTTCTCCCAGCAATCTTGATTCCAGCTTGTGATTCATCCAGCCCAGCATTTTGCATGATATACTCTTTATATAAGTTAAATAAGCAGGGTGACAATATACAGCCTTGACATACTCCTTTTCCTGTTTGGAACCAGTCTGTTCTACTTCCAGTTCTAACTGTGCTTCTTGATCTGCATACAGATTTCTCGGGAGGCAGGTAAGGTGGTCTGTTATTCCCGTCCCTTGAAGAATTTTTGTTTGTTGTGATCCACACAAAGGCTTTGGCATGGTCAATAAAGCAGAAATAGATGTTTTTTCTGGAAACTCTCTTGCTTTTTTTTATGATCCAGCAGATGCTGGCAATTTGACTTCTGGTTCCTCTGCCTTTTCTAAAACCAGCTTGAACATCTGGAGGTTCATATTTCAAGTACTGTTGAAGCCTGGCTTGGAGAATTTTTAGCATTACTTTACTAATGTGTGAGATGAGTGCAGTAGTTTGAACATTCATTGGCACTGCTTTTCTTTGGGATAGGAATGGAAACTGACCTTTTCCAGTCCTGTGGTCACTGCTGAATTTTCCAAATTTGCTGGCATATTGAGTGCAGCACTTTCACAGCATCATCTTCCAGGATTTGAAATAACTCAACTGGAATTCCATCACCTCCACTTGCTTTGCTCGTAGTGATGCTTCCTAAGGCCCCCTTGACTTCCCATTCCAGGATGTCTGGCTCTAAGTGAGTGATCATACCTTTGTGGTTATCTGGGTCGTGAAGATCTTTTTTGTATAGTTACTCTGTGTATTCTTGCCACCTCTTCTTAATATCTTCTGCTTCAGTTAGGTCCATACCATTTCTGTCCTTTATTGTGCCCATCTCTGCATAAAATATTCCCTGGTATCACTAATTTTCTTGATGAGATCTCTAGTCTTTCCCATTCTATTGTTTTCCTCTATTTCTTTGCACTGATCACTGAAGAAGGGTTTCTTCACTATCTGTGCTAGTCTTTAGAACTCTGCATTCAAATGGTTATATCTCTCCTAGGGCCTTGCCCAAGCTCTTTCTGATAGGTTTTGAGTACTACAACTTCTAATAGTTGCTTTATTTAAATCTCATTTTGATTTTGTAATTCACATGCCAGTGTCTCTATTTTGCAGATAAAGAAACTGAATACCCAGAAGGACCGAGTTAAGTTACTTGCTTTAAGGTCACACTCCTGTTGGGATGCTAACATTGATTGGACAACATGTTTTTCTATGTACACCTCATGTAGGAAATAGAACTATGTCAAAACCAACATTATCATGGGGATTAATATTTATAATTTCAATACATCTTTATCATTTATTGGAAAATTTTTTATGTACAAGACAGAAAAGCTGATCAGAAGATCATTGATTGAAGTCCTATCTGTGATGAAATTTAATAATTTGTTATTGGTCAAGAAAAAGCTGGTTACCTCTGGAAGTCCATGAATCAAAATTAGTTTGCAGCTAGGTTTTCTTTCCAAAGTTTATTGTGATCCACACAGTCAAAGGCTTTGGCATAGTCAATAAAGCAGAAATAGATGTTTTTCTGGAAATCTCTTGCTTTTTCCATGATCCAGCAGATGTTGGCAATTTGATCTCTGGTTCCTCTGCCTTTTCTAAAACCAGCTTGAACATCAGGAAGTTCACGGTTCATATATTGCTGAAGCCTGGCCTGGAGAATTTTGAGCATTACTTTACTAGCATGTGAGATGAGTGCAACTGTGCAGTAGTTTGAGCATTCTTTGGCATTGCCTTTCTTTAGAATTGGCATAAAAACTGACCCTTTCCAGTCCTGTGGCCACTGCTGAGTCTTCCAAATTTGCTGGCATATTGAGTGCAGCCCTTTCACAGCATCATCTTTCAGGATTTAAAACAGCTCCACTGGAATTCCATCACCTCCACTAGCTTTGTTTGTAGTGATGCTTTCTAAGGCCCACTTGACTTCACATTCCAGGATGTCTGGCTCTAGATTAGTGATCACATCATCATGATTATCTGGGTCTTGAAGATCTTTTTTTGTACAGTTCTTCCGTGTATTCTTGCCAACTCTTCTTAATATCTTTTGCTTCTGTTACGTCCAGACCATTTCTGTCCCTTATTGAGGGCATCTTTGCATGAAATGTTCCCTTGATATCTCTAATTTTCTTGAAGAGATCTCTAGTCTTTCCCATTCTGTTGTTTTCCTCTATTTCTTTGCATTGATCGCTGAAGAAGCTTTCTTATTTCTTCTTGCTATTCTTTGGAACTCTGTATTCAGATGCTTATATCTTTCCTTTTCTCCTTTGCTTTTCACCTCTCTTCTTTTCACAGCTATTTGTAAGGCCTCCCTTCTTTGCATGAAATGTTCTCTTGGTATCTCTAATTTTCTTGAAGAGATCTCTATTCTTTCCCATTCTATTGTTTTCTTCTATTTCTTTGCATTGATTGCTGAGGAAGGCTTTCTTATCTCTTCTTGCTATTCTTTGGAACTCTGCATTCAAGTGTGTATATCTTTCCTTTTCTCCTTTGCTTTTCACTTCTCTTCTTTTCACAGCTATTTGTAAGGCCTCTTCAGACAGCCATTTTGCTTTTTTGCATTTCTTTTTCTTGGGGATGGTCTTGATCCCTGTCGTCTGTACAATGTCATGAACCTCCATCTATAGTTCATCAGGCACTCTGTCTAGCAGATCTAGCCCCTTAAATCTATTTCTCACTTCCACTGTATAATCAGAAGGGATTTGATTTAGGTCATACCTGAATGGTCTAGTGGTTTTGCCCACTTTCTTCAATTTAAGTCTGAATTTGGTAATAAGGACTTCATGATCTGAGCCACAGTCAACTCCCAGTTTTTGCTGACTGCATAGAGCTTCTCCATCTTTGGCTGCAAAGAATATAATCAATTTGATTTCGGTGTTGACCATCTGGTGACGTCAATGTGTAGAGTCTTCTCTTGTGTTGTTGGAAGAGGATGTTTGCTATGATCAGTGTGTTCTTTGGCAGAATGCTATTAGCCTTTGTCCTGCTTCATTCTGTACTCCAAGGGCAAATTTCCCCATTACTCCAGGTGTTTCTTGACTTCCAGCTTTTGCATTCCAGTCCCCTTTAATGAAAAGGACATCTTTTTTGGGTTGTCAAGTTTCTTAAATAATCATGAATGTGGGCATACTACTTGCTACTTTACCATGATGACAATAGCTTCTTCCCCTTTGGAAGATTAGAAAACAGATTTAAAAAGTGACTTGTCCAGGTCACTCAGTTATTTAATATTAATCAAAAGAGAGAGGGGTCTGAACACATGTGTTTTGAATCCCAAGACTTTTGAAGTTCCACAAGTCATACCACCGTAGCTTGTAACATGAAAGAATGCCATGTGATCTCTTCTCTATTAGGCCTTGTTGGTATTATAGCCATGGAATGGTTGAGAATGCTGAAAAACTTCAGCTCCATAACTGAAAGCTTCCTGATGCCTCCTACACAAAGCTCTGTGTCAACTGACAGCCTGAGGGACAGAATTTTTGCTTCCCTATGCCACTATCTGCTGGTGGATGGCTTCTCTCTCAATCATCATCAGTGATTATTTGTGTGTCCCTGGAACCCCACCTTGCTCTGTCTCACAATATGCTCACTAGTGCCCCCTCCTGGTGTGGAGGCTCATCACACCACTTCTTGGAGAGGTGTCCTTAGCTTCCTTCATTGCTAGTGTGTCTTGACTGTCATCCTTTGCTTTTGTAATTAATTATAATTTGTTACCCCACCCCCATGCCTGGTCCCATCACTTCATGGGAAATAGATGGGGAAACAGTGGAAACTGTGTCAGACTTTATTTTGGGGGGCTCCGAAATCACTGCAGATGGTGACTGCAGACATAAAACTAAAAGATGCTTACTCCTTGGAAGGAAAGTTATGACCAACCTAGATAGCATATTCAAAAGCAGAGATATTACTTTGCCGACTAAGGTCCATCTAGTCAAGGCTATGGTTTTTCCTGTGATCATGTATGGATGTGAGAGTTGGATTGTGAAGAAGGCTGAGCGCCAAAGAATTGATGCTTTTGAACTGTGGTGTTGGGGAAGACTCTTGAGAGTCCCTTGGACTGCAAGGAGATCCAACCAGTCCATTCTGAAGCAGATCAGCCCTGGGATTTCTTTGGAAGGAATGATGCTAAAGCTGAAACTCCAGTTCTTTGGCCACCTCACGCAAAGAGTTGACTCATTGGAAAAGACTCTGATGCTGGGAGGGATTTGGGGCAGGAGGAGAAGGGGACGACAGAGGATGAGATGGCTGAATAGCATTATGGACTCGATCGACGTGAATCTGAGTGAACTCCGGGAGTTGGTGATAAACAGGGAGGCCTGGCGTGCTGCGATTCGTGGGGTCCCAAAGAGTAGGACGACTGAGCGACTGAACTGAACTGAACTGAAGTTTTGTTTTGCCTGTTGATAGAATAGGTAAACATCTGACGTTTAAGGTTTATTTTTTGCACTAACATTAAAACAAGAACTAACAGGAAACCCTGTATAACAGTCTGAACAATCAGCAGATCTGGCAACTGGATCTGTTCTCCTGAAAGCTGACAGATGGTTCTAAGCACCAGTTGTTCACTTTAGGTGTTGTCTGTCATTTTCTACTTTGCTGTAGTCCTCACCAATTCCTAATGTCTCCCTGACCCTGTATCAGTTGTTTTTATTTCTTTTATTCCCCTCCTGTCTGGTTAACCTTTAACCAGGTGTCCATCTCATTCTGTGCTTGAATCAGCCAATTTCCTTTTTGTCTCATTTGTTGGATCATTGGGCTTTCCTGGTGGCTCAGACGGTAAACAATCTGCCAACAATGAAGGAGTCCTGGACTCAATCCCTGGATTAGGAAGGTCCCTTGGAGAAGGGAATGGTAACCCACTCCAGTATTTTTGCCTGGAGAATCCACATGGAGAGAAGAGCCTGGTGGGCTACAGCGCATGGGGTTGCAAAGAAATGGACATGAGTGAGTAACTAACAGTGTTGAGTCATAGTTCCGAGCCTGTTGCACTTAACGGCATGAACACCAGCTCCTACTGGGATGTGGGGAAGACCCGCTTGCTACCCAGATCTTCACGTGTTCTTTTCTCTTGGGAGTTCATTCCCCAAGTTCTAGGTGTGGCAAAGAAGTTCCTTGGTCTTCTGAAGGGTGAAGCTCAGGCTGCTTAGCGGGGCATTGGCAACGTAGGGTCTGCTGCCTTGAAACAGACACTGCCAGTTAAGAATAGCTTTCTAAGTTTTTAGGGTGCTCAGGCACAGCTGATTATTTCCCTGTTTGTGGCTGATCTATTATGCTTTGCGAGCAGCTTCCATAGTGCAGTGAGAACACAGAACACAGAAGAGGGTTGTTGAGCGAGGCATCCCGGGGCTCTGAGTAGGCGGATCTGTTTTGGGAGTTTGCTCTGAAAATTCTGAAATCCAATCATTCCAGACAGTGAGTGTGCCCTAAGCTCTTTACCTCTCCTTCTGGAGAGTAAGGAACATAAAATACAGGCTGCCAGAAAAACTCTGGGGCTGCCATCACCACTTTGGTTTGAGGCAAGTTACTCCAAGTCTCTGAACATCAGTTTCTCTATTTCTTAGACAGAGATCACTCTATTGATGACATGAGAGGTGAGCAGCGTATATATGCTGTGTCATTGGAATGCTGTGTCATTGGATGCCTGGTGCCTGGCATATACTCGGTGGTCAGGAAATGGCAGTTCTTTTTTCCTTTTCTGATACCCACGTGTTTGCTGCCCTAGCAGAAAGTGAGCTGAAGGCATGGAAAGAGTGCTTAATATTTTATCTGTTATCCATTATTTTCTTTCTCTTTTCTAGAGCATTATGATTCTTTCCTGAGAGGTTAAGAAGGCCCTAAGAAGATTAAATCAGCATGTAAATTTCAGCTTAGTTTCAAGCTAAGCCCCTTAAGACAGCTGTATTTTGTGGAGAAGCTGCAGCCTGTAGCAGGGACTCAAGCACAGGAGTTGTGAGGAATCACACTGGCAGGGCCACGGGGCCGCTTGCTTAGTATGCTGCTGCTTAAAGGGGCAAACATCGGGACGGCCTGGGGGGCTTGTGGGTCCTGAAGATTTACATTTCTCACAGTTCCCAAGTGATGCTGATCCTCCTGGTCTGGAGACCATACTTGGGGAAATGCTGCTTAGTGGGAGGAGTGAAAATGAAAGTAAAGTTGCTCAGTTGTGCCTGACTGTTTGCGACCCCATGAAGCAGCTTATACCAAGCTCCTCCGTCCATGGGATTTTCCAGGCAAGAGTACTAGAGTGGGTTGCCATTTCCTTCTCCAGGGAATCTTCCTGAACCAGGGATTGAACCCAGGTCTCCCTCATCATAGAGAGACGCTTTACTGTCTGAACCACCAGGGAAGTCTTGCAGGCAATTGGGACCCCACGGCTCGGCCCATCCTGGCTTTGGCAAGTCACTTAAACCCTAGGATACAGGGCTTCCACTCTGTACAACAACAGGGCAAAAAGTATAATTTGGAAAAAGCATAATTTAGACCAGAGCTTCCTAATAAATTTTTTCTGTAGTGAGTGGCCTACCCAAGCCCTGCTAGACTGATGGAGGGCTCAGGGATCTCTATCTTGGCACATGTGTAATCCACCCTGAGTATTAGACTAAGTGGTTAAGAGCAAGTGCTTTCAAGTTATGGAAATCCTAGGGCAAGTCCTCTATCTGTTGATCTGTGCAGTCTTGCAGCTATTCACCTGGGTCTGAGCCTCAGTTTGGTCAGCTGTGAAATGGGCACAATGCTCGTATCTATATCATGCGTGTGTGTTAAGTCTCTTCAGCCAGGTCTGACTCTTTGTAACCCTATAGACTATAGCCTGCCAGGCTCCTCTGGCTATGGGATTCTCCAGTCAAGAATACTGGAGTGGGTTGCCATGCCCTCCTCCAGAGATCTTCCCAACCCAGGGATTGAACCCTCACCTCTTACGTCTCCTGCACTGGCAGGTGGGTTTGTTAACCACTAGTGCTGCCTGGGAAGGCCATCTATATCATAGGTGTGTGGTAAATATCAAACACAGTAGTACCTGTAGAGGGCCTGGCATGCAAAGTACCTAGCATAGAGTGAATGCTAATAAACATTAGGTATCATTCTTATCACTGTCTATTATTATTTCCATTTCTCAAATTTTGCAGTCCATTCTTGTGTCTATTTTGGACCTTATTAGAAGAAGGAAGCAAACCTTCACTGTTTAGAAATGTAAAAATTTTTTACTTTGTAATTTAAAAAAAAATTTTTGTCAGGGGCATTGCTGTAAAACAATGCTTCTCAAACTCAAATGTGCATCCATATCACTGTGGACTGTTATTGAAATGCCGATTCAGACTCAAGAGGTCCAGGGTAGAGCCTGAGAACCTGCATTCCTAAGCAGCATACCTGGACTGCATTCCTGGTCCACGGACTTATACTTTGTGTGGCGAGTCTCCTCAGCAGTTGCCTTTGAACTCGGTTGCACATTGGAATCATCTGGCGACCTCTAAGCCCAGACAATACTCCAAACCAATTAAATCCTGCTCTCCAGGGGTGGGGTAAAAATATCGGTCCTAGCTGAAGTTTCAGCTCATCCCAATGTGTACAGTGTCAACAGCACTGGTGCTTAAATTTGGCTCCATCGTGGAGAGTCTTTAAAAAATAATGATGCTTGGGTCTCACTCCCAGAGATTCTGATGTGGTCCAGGGTGAGCCCTGAGCTTAAGGTTTTCAAAATTCCCAGGTATTTTAATGAGCAGTCAAGTTTGAGAACCACCCTCTAAGGTTCGCAGTACTCTTTAGTAAGGCAAAGGGAGAAGTTGCATTTGATTCATATTCCAGGAGCTTAAAGCAATTAATTTCCCTTCAAATGGACCCCCTTTTCCCTAGGAGATCTGTACTGAAACATGGCAAAATAAGAATCTTTTTTACTCTTACTTTAAAGGCAAAAACCTGTTTAATATCTGTATTCAGGAAGCTGCATTTGTACAGTAGCTCACAAATAAACTCAGGAGAGTATTCAGTCCCTAATTCCCTCCATCACCACCTTCAGTGCAACCTTGGAAAATCTTTTTCTGTTTATGTTTCCATATTTTCTCATTATTGAAACCTGGCTAATCCTACAAAGTGACCACAGGACTGGTATATGGTCCGCTGCGCCTTCACAAACACTCCCGCGCACTTCTCCTAAATTGTTCTGATTTGCTGACTCCATTTGTGCAAAATACATACTTAGTGAGTTGTGAAAACTTGTCACATTTAAACAGTAGTTTTCTATCTCTGTCTCATAAGGGTACCAATTGCTTCCTGTTCTATTCATACAAAATTTATGCATAATACACCCCAGAGGCTTGGAGAAGTCAGCAAGAGGGTGGAAATGGTTTTTCAAAAGCTGTGGTTTTGCAGGCTTGGCAGGGTCAGGCTTTTTCTCCACCTCCCCAGTGGAAACGTCCCACAACTTTCCAATGGCCTGCTTGGTCCCCTAGCCGTCCCTTCTGGGTGATTGTCTGTACTTCAGCTTTATGAAACAGGCTCGTACATCTTGGTTTGCCTAGCACTCTGCACACTGCAGGGAGCGTAGTAGGTGCTTAAGAAGTGACCGTCTAACGAATGAAGTGGCAGAAACAAGTGAAATCGGAGCCAAAGGATTCCAGGAAACAGAACAGAAATTATACTGAAGGGGAAAAGTAGGCAAAAATAAGGTAGTCACGCTAATAAATATTGGAGGGAATCAGGAGATGCAGAACAGGCCAGGAGGCCTGTGTGCGGTTTATGTGGGACAAGGGGATGAGGTGGGGGTGAGGCGGGGTGGCTGAAACAGAGAAAAGGGAGGAAATGGCCAGAGAGAAAGAAAGAAAGGTAGTGATTGACTAGAGACTGAAGGAAGTTGAAGACAGAGGAAGGGAGTCAGAGTACGAAGAAGGAGGTGGGGGGCGGGAGAGCCTTCGGGAAGACAGACCCTCCCACGAGCTAGGACAGTTGGTTCCCTCACTGAGGACAGACGCAGTCTGACTGGGGCAGGACTGGAGGGAAAAGTCACACCAGTGTGAGTGAAGTGGGCCACTGTCAGCATTTTCTGGAATTGGATATTTTCAAATTACATAATCCTCTTTGTTTTCAATTATCCTTCTCGAGAGAGTCCAGCCCCTCCCACCTTACAAATCCACCTCCAGTTAAGCCCCTGACAGCCCCTACCAACTCCTGGGCCAATCCTTGGCAGCCTTCCCCAGGCCTCCCTTTCCAGCCACAGCATCCTGCCCCTCCCCACGGAGCCTCCGCTGCATCTCCAGGCATTTCCCCCTCTGACTTCCAGACACTTCCTGTCGGTGTGACACACAGACTCTGAAGCTGCCTTCCTGTCCCCAGGGACCCTTCAGGGCCACTGCCAGCCTATCAGCAGCTGCTGTGCACATTGGAAAAAGGGGCCTTTGAGGTCTTGGGCAGATAAGCTGAAGAAAAGTGTTGGTGGGATAAAACAAGACATGTGTCACAGAGTCAAAGACTCTAGGAGGAGGCTGTGTGTGTGTGTGTGTGTGTGTGTGTGTGTGTGTGTGTGTGTGTGTGGTGAAGAGAGGGGTATGTGTACAGAGGTGTTTGGGGAGACCTGCTCATAAAAAGTGATATTTGAGCTGAGTTTTCAAAGATGAACAGTTTTCCCTCTTCCAGATGGTTTTAGTGGGGGAAAGTGGGTGGAAGGAAGGGAGAGGACTGCTTAGGGGCAGGCACAGCGTGTGCAGAGGACCAGAGGTGGGAAACTGATTTTCAGTATTGCTAGAGCCTTTGTGTGAAGGCAGAGAACAGGGGACCAAGCAGTGGAGATGAGGTTAAAACAGGTGGGAAGAACCAGGTCACGAAGGAAGCTGAATGCCAGGCTCAGAGGCAGATGTCACCTTACAGGAAATAATGTCTGATGTGAAGCTAGAATGACATGTGGAATTGTTTTTTTTTTTTTTAAATAAATAAATATATATATATATGAACAAACTCAGCCTCAGAGGGGTATTTATAAATGACCTGCTCCATGTCACCTAGTTAATGACAGAACCGTAACTTGATTCCATTTTGTTGTGTTTACACCTGGCTCTTTGTCACCTAGACCCCAGGCCTCAGTGACTTGTGAGGTTTTCCTTGCAGAACTGGTGAGGCCTCTTCACCTCCTACTTTGGCTCAGGTCAGTTCAGAGAATGCCCCTTGGGCCCCTAAACTGGTGCTTTAAAAAAACCAGTTGCTTCATTTCTTAACAGAAGGATTTTATTTATACCAGGTTAGTCTTTAGGAGGCTAAACCAAAAAAATGTTCCATTGGGCTTTATCAGCACTGATTTCCAGAAAATATTTATATTGTCAGCTGAAAAGAGGCCAACAGGGAAACTAGGGCAAGGGGAAGAGGACTCAGTGATATCTGAGATCTCCGTGGGAAGACAGCAACTAAGACAGTCAGCTCTTAGTGGCCATTGGATGGTATAGCCACTGGTTTTGGTCTGGGACTTCAACATAACTTCATTCCAGGTTTGCTTATGAGAAGCAAATGGAATTTCTTCAGCATTTTTCTCCTTTTCCTGTCTTCTGTACACAGGTGAGATTTCAACCGAACAGAGAGATGGTCTCAGGGAGGAAAGAGATGAGAAAGAGCCTTGAAAATCCACTTTCTGGGGTTAATCTTCTGAATAACTGGTGGCTGAGCCATCCAGGAAACACCTACCTTAATGGCTGTGCCTGGGAAATGCCTTTATTTCTCTCCAGCAGTGAAAAACTGCATCCTGTGTCTAAGATATGAAACCAAGAGAGGAACCCAAAGTCTCTTAGTCATCTGGAGTTCTACAACAGAGGCATTTTGGGATTAGAGGGGATGTTTATGCTTTATGTTGGTGGCATTCAGGCCTCAGTCAAAAACTTGGTTTCAAGTTTACGGACTCTTAAGAGTCCAGCCAAGGCTGACTCATGAATGAGACATCCAAGGTCTATCTTCAGAGAAGCCAATAAATTAGCATTATCACTGCTGATAAGATGGAGTCTTTCTGAGATTTTCTCAATAAAGATAATGTGAACAACAATGACTTCTGAGAATGTTTCCTCAGACATACAAAATGCATCTCCTATCAGTATTTATTTTAAAAAGTTTGGTTTAACATCTTTCCCTTTCTTCTCAAGTATTCCTATTAAAATTTAAGTCCAGTGACATAAATTCCTTTTTTGTTTTGCACACAGATTTTTTTCCTAAGGATTGACTATTTGCAAGCTCAGTGAAGAGAATTGCCATCCTTAGGTCACAACTCTCCTACACACACACACACACACACACACACACACACACAAACACACACACACACAGAAACACACACACTGGCATTCTAGCTCCTCCTGCTGGTGGCCACTCAGCTCTAAGTGAGGGTTGACTAGTTGATCTGGGTCTATGGATCACAACTTTGAAGAATATTTTATATTTTGATATTTGATCTTGGACCATATGTCAAAATTAGATTTGGGGGATTCAGAAAAAATTTTTCCTTTGCTCAGGAAGTGAAAAGGCAGTCACAGTTTTTATATCAATATCTGCTCAAGAATCCTAATGCCAACTGATAAGGGTCATTTGGATAGATTGGGAAAGGGAGCTGCTGCTGGGAAAGGGAGCTGCTGCTGCTAAGTTGCGTCAGTTGTGTCTGACTCTGTGCGACCCCATAGACGGCAGCCCACCAGGCTTCTCTGTCCCTGGGATTCTCCAGGCAAGAACACTGAAGTGGGTTGCCATTTCCTTTTCCAATGCATGAAAGAGAAAAGTAAAAGTGAAGTCGCTCAGTCGTGTCCGACTCTGTGTGACCCCATAGACAGCAGCCCACCAGGCTCCTCCATCCATGGGATTCTCCAGGCAAGAGTACTGGAGTGGGGTGCCAACGCCTTCTCTGGGGAAAGAGAGAGTTGAGGCCAATTTTTTGAGAAACTCCATCAGGCATTTCTTCAACTGCTCCTCACCCTGTTCTAGCAGGTGACTGCTGTCTCCTCTTCTAAGCCTCTCACTGAATCACAATTATTTTGTTACACAGCAGTGGCTCCTGACAGTGATGGTAATAGCAATAGATATACTGAGTGCTAAGAACTTTATATTCTTTACCTCATTTATTCTTGGCAATCATATACATGAGGTAATGACATTTTACAGTTGGGAAACAGGTTCGGAGACATTAAGTGTATTTCCCAAAGTCACACAGCTCATAAGTATTGGAGAAGAGAAATAACACCAGGTCTATCTGACCTCAAGGTCCTGAAAATGGTTTTGTTGTTCTCATAAAAGTTCATGATTATTTGGATTCTGCTCTTGTTATGACAGGGACGCTGAGGGAGAGTGAACTGATAGGAAGGGAAAGTCTAAGGAAGAGGCTGCCAATGAAAATATGACTACTAGAGTGGAGTGGTCTCAAGGAAATCTTTTGGTGGATTTGATGGGTCTGGTCAATAAAGCTCAATTCTACTTAAGCCCCTTGATTCAAACTAACTGCCCATCACCCCATCAAAAAGAAATAACTGAAGATAAAAGAAATGTATTTTTGATCAGAAGTGGCTTGGCGAAAAACACAGTTCAAGTCAGAGAATCATCCCCTCAGCTTCCCTCCTGGCTTGTCTCAATTTCTCAGCTGTCAAGTGGTGGAGAAGAATGTTTGCTATTTGTCAGAGTCATGGTTAGTTGCAAATAAGCGAATAGTCTAACAAAACCTCCTTTGTAGTATATTCAGTAGTTTTATCAGATTATGCACATTTGTTTTATCCTCTTTGGTGGGAATGACCTGAAAAATCATAGAAGTGGAATTTCATAACATTCTAACATGAGACACTGACAAACATGGGCATTGTTTTCCCTTGTGTCCCACACTAGCCGTACTTCTTCCTGGAAGGTTCTACTGCACCCTCGGGGTGGCTGTGGGGAAGAGCAGAAGAGGGTGCTGGATAGGATAGCAGGGGTTTGCTGGCTCCCTATACAACCTGACCCCATTCTACCATCATGTCAGCATCCATCTGCCTTCCAGAGAAACCCAGGTACCATGAATCACTGCTTCCAGTTTATGACCTAATATGCCAAGCAAGTGTATTAGGCATTGAGGTATTTAGGCCTACTCCCTAGAATTAATTGAGAATTAAATGAAACAATGTATGTAGAATATAAAGCACCATATCTGGCAAGCAGTAAACACTCCAGAGATAATTATTATTATGTCTTTTAAAATAGTTTCTCACTTGCATGAAGGCTGGGGCAGTGTTCTCACTGGTGAGTCACCGGACCTCGCACAGGTATAGGTACATGGACAAACTCAATAAATACCAGTTAAAACAGATATATAAAGCCTGGAGCAGGACATCAGCATCTTCCATCCGGGATGCTGCCCTGGCCTGTCTGGTCTCCCTGCTTGCCCTCTTGTCTTTCAACATTGACCACACTTGGCCTGGGTGATGGTTCTGAAATACTGTGAGTGCTATGCCGGTGCTTGCTTTAGCGTGGAACCAGCCTGGGAGCCTGGTGAACTCAGCCCCTGCCCTGTCTGGTTTCTGTTCCTCCAGCCTTGTCTTTTCCTGCCTTAAGCTTTTCTCAGACAGGCTTTCCTTGCTTCCTCCCTTTCTTTCCTCCTGGCCTGACAACATGCTGTTTCCTTCCCCTGGTCCTGTCTATGCGTCCTCCAGGTTTCAGTAGAAATAGTCTTCAAGGAGGTCTTCCCTGCTCTCTGTCCAAAATTATACTGATCCATTCCCCCCTCTTCTTTCTCTTCTATAACACTTTCAGTGTTAGGTTTGTTCTTTCATTAGAGGGTAGCTCAGGAAAGTGCTGATGTGGCTCCCTAGAGCAGATCTGGCACAAGCCAACTGTGTACAGTGACCTCACATTCCCACCCGACATCAGCCTTGGTGGGAATATTTTGTTTGTTGTTGTTGTTTGGTTCCTAAGTCGTGTCCAACTCTTTTGCAACTCTGTGGACTGTAGCCTGCAAGGCTCCTCTGTCCATGGGATTTCCCAGGCAAGAACACTGGTGTGGGTTGCCATTTCCTTCTTTAGGGGATCTTCCCAACCCAGGGATCAACCCGCATCTCTTGTATTGGCAGGTGGAGTCTTGACCTCAGAGCCACCTGGGAAGCCCATTTATGGAAGTAAATAAGTCTAAGTTGAGACTTTCAGGGTGGCCATTCTGAAATGCGTACTGTATAAATCAATGTATCTATTTACCTATCTGTCTATCCATTCATCTATCCGTCTATATAGACATCTACAGATCAATCATCTTGACAATGACCTTGTGAAGTTAGTAATAAGTCTCCTGTGGCTCAGAGGTTAAAGCATCTGCCTCCGATGAGGGAGACCCGGGTTTGATACCTGGGTTGGGAAGATCCCCTGGAGAAGGAAATGGCAATCCACTCCAGTATTCTTGCCTGCCAGTATTCTTGCCTGAATCCCATGGATGGAGAAGCCTAGTAGGTTACAGTCCACGGGGTCGCAAAGACTCGGACACGACTGAGCGATTTCACCTCACCTCTGGCTCAGCAAAGTAAGTGACTTCCCCAATGTCACAGAGTGAGTAAACTGAAGATCCCCTAAGACTGTGCCCTGGGGCTTGGCTCCAGCTTGCTGCCTTCTCTTGACTGTCTGTACCCGTACTGGCTTTAGCTTGGCTTGGGTCTCTGAATATTGATTGAAGCCTGATTGTTTCCAAACAGACTGGTCTCTCTGGACTCGCTTGCCTGGTGCCCTGTCTCATAATGGCAGCCAGTTGGCTGCCTGTCTCTGCTCGGGTTATGGTCTCTAGCCTATGCTCTGGATTAGCCTGTGTTAGAGGAGATATGTGTGGGCCAGTGGGCACAGGACATGGCACAAGAGACAACGTCTGGGAAGCCTCCAGAGCCCCAAGCCAGCAACTGGAGAGTAGGGTAACCAAGTCATCCTGGTTTGCCCTGGACTTTCCTGATTTTAGCACTGAAAGTCCCATGTCTTGGGAACTCCCTGCAGTCCCAGTGCAATCTGGAATTGTTGATCACCTTTCTCAGAGCACAGAGAGCTCTGAGCCAGCAGAGGAAGGGAAATCCCAAAGGGGCTTTGAAAGCACAGCATCCACATAGCCAGTCCTTTTGGTCACCTTCACATTGCCTGCTGACTCTGTCTGTGCCCCCATCTTCATGAATGACCAGGACCAAAAGTAAGCCATTTAATTTCTCTAAGTTTCTGTTGGTACATCCATAACATGGAGGTAATGAGGGCCAATACATAATTTGTGGGGCTCAGCGTGAAATGAAAATGTGGGGTCCCTTGTTCAAAACTTATTAAGAAATTCAAGAAGCTACTGCAGAGCACAGGGCCCTTCTGAATCGGTGGGAGAGGGGGCTCTTTTTGCAACACCCCTCATCTCAAGCCCATGAAGCTGCTACTGGCTATAGATAACACCATCCAGAGTTGAGGGGACTTAATGACCCGAGGCACAACAGGACTGAGCATTGTGCCTGGCCCAGGGAAGATGTCCAGAAGGTGTGGCTGATCATTTCCGGTGTCTGGCCTGGGCTCCCCCTGGCTTGCTCAGTCCTTTTCAGAACAGAGTCCTGATTTCTTACCTTGACATAATGTAAACTGGGTGATTTTTTGGTACGTCACTTCAGTTTTTCTAGGCTCAGGTTTTTCCCTCTATAAAACATGGGGATTGCAGGAAATCTCTAAAGGGTTTACCAGCTCTAAATCTGTTTTGACCAACTTTATGACATTTATATATACAGGGTCTTAATATCCCTTTGAAACAACTTTCTCCCTCTCTGGGTTTGCTGAGATTCTATCTGGCCTTTAAGCTCCTTTCATATTAACAAATCTCTCTTCCCAACCCTGAATACAGAAATCAAGGGTTCTGAGCTGATTTCTAAAGTTCCTCTAATTCAAAGGTCAACCCATTTTCCATGTGAGCAGTCTGAGGCTTGGGCTGGCTGGCTGCCGCGCCAGGAGCTGTAGGAGAGGGAGGAGGTTAAGAACCGGGCCCTGCTCCTCCAGACGGTGAGACCGTTTCTCTCTTGACTAAGGACACATCAGAAGACATCTTTATAATAATACTTTGCAATGATTCTTGTTTTCAAAAGATTTTTTTAAAAATGTGGGCCATTTTTAAAAGTTTTCATTGAACTTGTTACAATATTGCTTCTTGTTTCAATATTGTTGTAACATGCAAGTTGTTATAAGAAGTTACAAGTTGTTACAAGAAGTTACAAGCTCAACAAGTATTTAACTTGTTGCAATATTGTTTTTTAAACTTTTTTTCATTTATTAATATTTTGGAGTATACTTGCTTTACAATGTTAGTGTTAGTTTCTGCTGTACAAGAATGAGTTCAGCCATCTATAGACATACATTCCCTGCCTCTTGAGCTTCCCTCACATCCCACCACTCCTGGTTAGCACAGAGCTCCAAGCTGAGCTCCCTGGGTTGCACAGCAGCTTCCCACTAGCTGTCTGTTTTACACATGTAGTGTAGATATGGCAATGCCACTCTCTCGATTCATCATACCCTCCATTTCCATGTCCACCTGTCTATTTTCTACATCTATGTTCCTGCATTGTAAATAGGTTCATCTGTACCATTTTTCTAGACGCCATATATATGCACTATTAGTGGGGGATCTATTTTTCTCTTTCTGACTTACTTCATTCTCTTACTTCATTCTAGGTCCATATTGTTTATGTTCTGATTTATTGGCCGTGGGGCAGATGGGATCCCAGCTCCCTAATCAGGGCTTGAACCTATATCCCTGGCACTGGAAGGTGAAGTTTCAACCACTGCATTGCCAGGGAAATTCCTGCAATAATTCTTTTCTGAAAAAGTTCTCATAAAAACAAGAGTAGAAAGGCTAAAAAAAGAAAAAAAAAAAAAGGTAAATTTTCCTCCAGGCTTCACTGTATGATTTTTTTCAAGTACGTTCCCATTTCTCCAACCACCTGATGCAGGCTTGGTTTCATGATTTCTCCAGTCATTTCTATTTAGTAAGGAAGACGGTTTCCTCTTTCCCTATTTGAGCATAGGATTCCCAGACCCTTCCTTCTCATGTTTCTGTACTCCAGGGTGAATAAACAGATGTTCCTTTAAAAGCACATCTTCTTAACCATTTGTTTCCCTCTATCTCAACTGGTCTTTGGGGAATATCTAATCATCCCCCTAAAAGAAAAGTTGGAAAGAAGGAAGGAATGTTCTCAGCCATTCCCTGGGTCTGGTCCATGTGAATTCCCACCAGACCTCACCATGGGGCATCTGGTCATGTGCCTGGTAGTTGGAAATTTTTGAACTTTTCCCAGGGGTGAGAGTTAGAGACAAAAAATAAAAACCTCTCTGTGTCTCTGGAAATCCTCTTACTCCCTAATATCGTGCCTGCCCTTATTCATGCTGGTTCTTTCGTGGAGAGAGCTCTGGCTGGACAAAGGATCCAGCTGATTATTTGAGTGATATCTTTTAAAAATTTAAGGTTGTGCTTTTCACATGAACTGGCTCATGTGCTCAAACATCAAACTGGCCTGATCAAACATGTATTGTTTCAGGGGGATTGAAGACTAATTTTTTTTTTACTTTTGGTTTAATCTGCCCCTCTGTTGCTGCAGTGGTCCTGAGCTGACGGATGCTTCTGAGTCAGCGGGAAAGGGTTTTCCGCACCACTCTCAACGTTCACTGAGATTTAGGGCAGTAGCCCCTTCTCTCCATTTTCAAGCAGCTTAGAAAGGAAGCCTAGAGGCTCACGAGGCTCACAATCTAAGCAACTGTGACTTGCCAACCGGTTTGACTCAGCCTGCGAATGAGGTTTGTAAACTAAGAGCACTTTCCGGGGAACACTGTCTTCCTTTTCCATAGGCTGTGTAGTGATCTCCTTTCTAGAAGAAAGTCACAGAAATCTGGGCTGCTATGAAATTTTCGGCTGGTATCAGGCCAGCATGAGGGCTGAGAATCTTGTAGTGAAGTGTGGGGGTAGGGTGGCCTTTACAAAACAAACCCAGAATGTCTTGCACTTAAAACAAATCCCAATTTAGAATCTAGGCTGGCACCAATTTCAGAAATGGATACTTTCGGCTTCCTGCCCCCATCCTAACACAGTGATGCTTCCTAGTTGTAGAAATTATAGGGTTGCAAGGGTAGGTATAGTTGTTTAGGTCGATGGAGCATTCTCAGGGTTCTCCAACCTCTGGCATCTAGTCCCTGGTGATCTGAGGGGGACCTGATGTTATAATAATAGAAATAAAGCTAAGTGTGCTAAATTGCTTTAGTTATATCCTACTCTTTGTGACCCCGTGGACTGTAGCTTGCCAGGTTCCTCTGTCCGTGGGATTTCCCAGGCAAGAATCCCAGAGTGAGTTTCCATTTCCTTCTCCAGAGGATCTTCCCCACCCAGGGATCGAACCCACACCTCTTATATCTCCTGCATTGGTAGGCACGTACGTTACCACCAGAGAAGTGCTAATAGGAATTAAGTGCACAATAAATGAAAAATGCTTGAATTATCTGGAAACCATCCCTTCTCGCCAATCCATGGAAAAATTATCTTCTGCAAAACTGGTCCATGATGCCAAAAATGGTTGAAGACCACTAGAGAGAGAAGGAAAACTAGGGGGCAACTCCTGTGTGTGCAGGAGAGGGCAGTGATGAGAATTGGTGTATCCGTAAGAATTGTCTCACAGGTTCATGTGATTCTGTAAACACGAATAAGTACAGGTGGTCATAATTTTCATGAATTATCATGAATTTCATCATCAGAAGAAAATTCACATTCTAGAAATATATTCTAGGCCTAAAATCCTTCAAGGGCTTCCCTGGTGGCTCAGAGGTTAAAGCATCTGCCTCCAATTTGGGAGACCTGGGTTTGATCTTTGGGTCAGGAAGATCCCCTGGAGAAGGAAATGGCAACCCACTCCAGTATTCTTGCCTGGAGAATCCCATAGACTGAGGAGCCTGGTGGGCTGCAGTCCATGGGGTCACAAAGAGTCGGACATGACTGAATGACTTTACTTACTTACCTAAAATCCTTCAGGGCTAAGAATGTCCCACAGTCAAACTGGACTTTTATTTTGGGAGGATTTCAGCTGTCCGTAGGCGTCTTTTTTAGTGATCAGGAAAGGGCAACCAGAAAGGAGGAATTGCTCTAGGCTGTAAAAGCTCTCTGTGTGAACAACTTGGTTTCCCGAGAACTTTTTCTGTTCAGTTCAGCCAGGATAAAAACTGGCTTCTTACCTACCCAAAATGGTCAGGGGAAGTTGGAGTCTTTTCTTTAAAAGCAAGTCTCTTGTGACTTAATTGCCCCTTGGTCAACTGCCTTGTCTAGAGTGGCTAGGACTCTTGCCTGCCCTGGCCTCTCTCTCTTTTTGCAGATAATTTTATTTGTTTATCTTTGGCTGCAGTGCATGGGCCACTTTGGTGGCTTTTCTTGTTGCAGAGCACAGGCTCTAGGGTCCTACCAGGATCGAACCCATTGTCCCTGGCATTGGCAGGAAGATGGACCACCTGGGAAGTCCTCTCTCTTAGGAAGGTTTATTCTTAGCGATAAAGGAAAGGATGGCTCAGTGAACCCAAAAGACAGTGAAACACTGCTGAGAGCCAAAAATCAATATTGGTAGCCCAGGTTTTGATAATTTGGGTATATCTAGGAAAAACCTTACATGGCTGGTGAAGTGAATGACATCTTATTTTGGTATGGGTTCAGAAACATTCTACATTAATAAATAAATGTGCCTGCTTTCCCTGTTGGTTATGACCTTCTCTTAGAGTTAGCTGGGAAGTGTAATGGAACAAACCATTGAAATATTGTGCATTATTACATATTGGTACAACACTTAACTGTTAATGAGAACACAGTATTTCATCTGCTCTAAATATCTGTTTTGTGATGTACGCGTTCCCATTTTCACAGATAAGGAAATTAAAACCATAGGAAAGAATGACTTGCTCAAGGGCAGACAATTAAGTGGCAGATGTGGGGCTTGACCCAGGGACTTCTTATTCCAATTCAATTCCATCTTAAAACAACTTAGCATTTCTAGGTTAAGAGAAATTCCTCTCTAGGACCCCGGCAAAAGCAGACTTCACTCCCAGGCAGGTTAGATGCTTCTACCAACAATAGCTACACTTTTTTTTTTTTTTTTGGATTGACAAAACTGTTTGTTTGGGCTATTCTGTAACACCTTATGGAAACCATGAATGAGTGTTTTGGCCAACCCAATACCTTGCAGGACTAAACGACAAGAATGGCGGTGGGAGGCAGGGGCGGGATGGAATTAGGTCAAGTAAAGTTGGATTAGAAGCAGATGATATATCAGATCTTATTACATAAAAAAAAATATTTGGGAAAAATGTCTCTTCTAATTATGTTGACAGTGGTGGGGAGAGAATATTCTTTTGCCTCTAGCTGTTGCTCTGGCTGGCTTCGTTCCCTTGTGTACTGAAAACCAACCCTAAACATGAGGAGGCTGAAGAGTGAGAGTAACCATGCCATGTTTCACTTTCTCTGAGATTCTCCAAAGTTTAGCCTTAGTAAATGTTTTTAACATACATGACACTTCCCTAACCTTGAGGAAAAGTTAACGAGTTAGTCCTTTTAAGGGATGAGAGACAGTCTATACTATTTGTCTACCAGAAGGTGAAAAAAGCATTTAGCTCCAATCTTCATGGAGAAATAAAATCTGTATGCTGACCATTTGACTTGTTAAATCATTTTTAAGTTACAGAGAATCAAAATACCCCAGGAAAATAGTGAGTGCCCTTTCTCTATGAAAGAAGTTGTGGTGTAACCTACTGCTGTCATCTGCTGAACAAGGATGGATGTGTGGGTGTGTGGGTGGGGGGCGGTGGTGAAAATCTGGAAATATATTGCAACAAGGCTCAACCCAATATCGAGTCAAAGGAGCCATAATGAACTTTCGTGGAAACCCAGAAATGGTTGCTGAAAGGCTAACCTTCAATTGTAATGTCATCAAAGTACTACTACAAAACATCTGGCCTTGCTGGTTTTGGAAGCATGAGCATTTCTCTGGAAAAAGCCTGCTGTCAACTCTTTGCTCCAACCTCCATCTGACTATCTCTGAATCCATCCCAAAGAAGAGAAGCAGGTGAGCCATTTGGTGTCCACCAGGGGTAAGCATGGCCTTTCCAAACTAGACACTGGCTCACCAGCCTGAGGATGAGGCAGGACCCAGTGCAGTCATCTGTTCCATCATCCTGCCTTTCTGTCCAGTGGATGAAAACCTTTCTTGCTTTATATAGCTGGCTGAGAAGTGACATTCCATGCCTACCTGTGGGCAGTTCATTCCTTGGGGTAGCATCCCCAGCTTCTTGGAAGGTCTTCTCACTTTTGAAACTGAGTCCCTCATGTTGTGTCTTCCTTCAGTGCAGCTGGCTACTGTTTTCTAACAATATGAGACAGCTGGGACTAGTGTCGTCCCCCTCTCACCAATGACTATTGCCTAGAGCAAGG
This sequence comes from Madoqua kirkii, assembly GCA_006408675.1. Taxonomy (NCBI): domain Eukaryota; kingdom Metazoa; phylum Chordata; class Mammalia; order Artiodactyla; family Bovidae; genus Madoqua; species Madoqua kirkii. The sequence goes on along the minus strand of SJYC01004251.1, from coordinate 1,181 downwards.
GCAAGATGGCTTCTCATGCCACATAACCCCTGCCTTACATTCCTGACTCAAAGAATTCTCCTGTCAATCTCCATCTCAGAGAACACGCTCTTAAATTATTTTAAATTGAAGGATAATTGGTTTAAAACATTGTGCTGGTTTCTGCTGTACAACAACGTGAATCAGCTATAAGTATACATATATCCCCTCCCTCCTGAGCTTCCCTCCCTTCCTTCACCCCTCTAGGTCACTGCAGAGCACAGAACTCAGCTCCCGGTGCTATACAGCAAGATTCCCACTAGCCATCTGTTTTACAGATGATAGTGTGTAAATGTTAATTCTACTCTCCCAGTTTGTCCCTCCCTCTCCTTTCCTCACTGTGTCTATAGGTCTTTTCTCTAAGTCTGCATCTCTATTTTTGCCTAGCAAATACGTTCATCTGTACCATTTTTCTAGATTCCATCTATTTTAAATTAATTAATTATATTTTTCTCATTCAGTCATAGCTGACTCTTTGTGACCCCATGGGCTATAGCCCACCAGACTCTTCTGTCCTTGGGATTTTCCAGGCAAGAATACTGGAGTGGGTTGCCATTTCCTTCTTCAGGGGATCTTCCTGACTTAGGGATTGAACCCAGGTCTCCTGCATTGCAGGAAGACGCTTTACCCTCTGAGCCACCAGGGAAGCCCTTAGTATATGATATTTGCAAGCTCTTGTTAAGGTGATGTGTGTATGTGTCTGTCATGTCTGACTCTTTGTGTCCCCATGGACTGTAACTTGCCAGGCTCCTTTGTCCATGGAATTCAACAGGCAAGAATACTAGAGTGGGTTGCCATTCCTTTCTCCATGTTAAGATGATACTTCCTCTTTTTTCAAATGGCTTTGTCAGGTCGTTCTCTGGGCAACAGAACTAATTAATTTATCTTGTGAGACTTTCAGAAAGCTAATAATATTAAACAAGAAACAGCACGAAGAGTAAGGAGATTAAAAGAAAAAACTTTAGAATTAATCAGTTTTCTACTGTGGATCACATGGACCCTCAGAGTTAAACTTCAGGATGGTTCTTCAAGGTAGATTTGGCTGTTGGTGGTTTTGTATTTGAGGAAACAGAGCCTCAGTTCCACTGTGAGTAGAAAAGCTTCAGTTCAGTGTCTTACTGATTCTAAGGCGGAACACTCAAAAGAGGACAGGGATCCAGTGA
>SJYC01004250.1:0-40067 GCA_006408675.1 Madoqua kirkii | reverse complement strand
CCCCCACTGGTGGAAACTAGAGAGAGCCTATGAGCAGCAGTGAAGACCCAGCACAGCCAAAAATAAATAAATTACATATATATATATATATATATACACAAACAAGCCAGGAGGCAGCGAGGGAACATGGTGATACCTAAGTTCCCTTGCCCCTGTCTCTTATACACATCTCCAGGTTAAATCCTGTCTCTACCTCTTTATACATTTGTTGTTTTTGATTTTACATTTGTCGGTCCCCTGGAAGCCATGGAATCTAGCTCCATGTGTAATTCACAAAACACAGCCAGGGTCCAGCTGGTTGGGGATGGGCAGAGTGATCTAGGTGCTCAGATTTCTTTAGAGTCCAACTCTCACATCCATACATGACCACTGGAAAAACCATAGCCTTGACTAGATGGATCTTTGTTGGCAAAGTCATGTCTCTGCTTTTTAATATACTTTCTAGGTTGGTCATAACTTTCCTTCCAAGGAGTAAGCGTCTTTTAATTTCATGGCTGCAATTACCATCTGCAGTGATTTTGGAGCCCAGAAAAATTAAGTCAGCCACTGTTTCCCCATCTATTTGCCATGAAATGATGGGACCAGATGCCATGATCTTAGTTTTCTGAATGTTGAGCTTTAAGCCAACTTTTTCACTCTACTCTTTCACTTTCATCAAGAGGCCCTTTGGTTCTTCACTTTCTGCCATAAGGGTGGTGTGTCATCTGCATATCTGAGGTTATTGTTATTTTTCCCGGCAATCTTGATTCCAGCTTGTGCTTCTTCCAGCCCAGCATTTCTCATGATGTACTCTGCATATAAGTTAAATAAGCAGAGTGACAATATTCAGCCTTGATGTACTCCTTTTCCTATTTTGAACAAGTCTGTTTTTCCATGTCCAGTTCTAACTGTTGCTTCCTGACCTGCATACAGATTTCTCAAGAGACAGGTCAGGTGGTCTGGTACTCCCATCTCTTTCAGAATTTTCCACAGTTTATTGTGATCCACACAGTCAAAGGCTTTGGCATAGTCAATAAAGCAGAAATAGATATTTTTCTGGAACTCTTGCTATTTCAATGATCCAGCAGATGTTGGCAATTTGATCTCTGGTTCCTCTGCCTTTTCTAAAATCAGTTTGAACATCTGGAAGTTCATGGTTCACGTATTGCTGAAGCCTGGCGTGGAGAATTCTGAGAATTACTTTACTAGCATGTGAGATGAATGCAATTGTGTGGTAGTTTGAACATTCTATGACATTGCCTTTCTTTGGGATTGGAATGAAAACTGACCTTTTCCAGTCCTGTGGCCACTGCTGAGTTTTCCAAATTTGCTGACATATTGAGTGTAGCCCTTTCACAGCATCATCTTTCAGGATTTGAAATAGCTCTACTGGAATTCCATAACCTCCAGACTGCTGACTTGAAATTAAAAGATGCTTGCTCCTCGGGAGAGAAACTATGAGAAACCTTGACAGTGTACTAAAAAGCAGAGATGTTACTTTGTGACAAAAGTCCATCTAGTCAAAGCTATGGCTTTTCCAGTAGTCATGTACAGATGCGAGAACTGAACCATAAAGAAGCTTGAGTGCTGAAGTATGATGCTTTTGAACTGTAATATTGAAGTAGACTCTGGAGAGTCCCTTGGACTGCAAGGAGATCAAACCAGTCAATCCTAAAGGAAATCAACTCTGAATATTCATTGGAAGGACTGATACTGAAGCTGAAGCTCCAATACCTTGGCCACCTGATGTGAAGAGCTGACTCACTGCAAAAGACCCTGGTACTGGAAAAGACCCTGGTACTAGAAAAGATTGAAAGCAGAAGGAAAAGGGAATGATGGACAAGATCATTGGATGGCATCGTTTGACTCAATGGGCATGAGTTTGAGCAGTCTCTGGGAGAGGGTGAAGGAAAGGGAAGCCTGGTGTGCTATCGTCCACGGGGCTGCAATGAGTCAGACTCGACTTAGCGTCGGAACGGAATTTGAACTGATGTCCTGAGAGCAATGAAGGAGTGTAAAGTCACAGTCTTTGACCTCCTGGCTTTTGGGGCACACTTGGGTCTCCCCTTTCTCCCCTTTTGGGGAGAGGCGAAGCAGCTCATCTCTCTCCCAGGTGGTCCTGGAGAATGGCCCTGGTAGGGATGCTGGCCATTACAGTGTGCTTGCGACTCACGAGAAGTGCTGGAACACAGGGCGGGAGGCAGGGAAGAGCACACTTTGCTTTGATCCCACACAGGAGTGACACGCCAGTCCCGGGCCTGCAGCTGACCACACTGCCAGGCCTGGCTCTTCGTAAGACTGAGGATGTGGGTGTGAGTTCAGGGACCAATCTGGAGCTCCCGTTGCCCTTACGCCACCTCCAACATGGGACCTGACTCTCTGAGTTATGACTTTCTAACCCCTGTCTCCCCATTGGACTATGAGCTCCTTCAGAACAGGGTTTGCATCTTCTCATTTCCATCCCAAGCAGGCAGTGTAGTTTGTTAGCACATAGTAGCTGTTCAATAAACATATCATGGGCGAGCGGAAGGAGAAGCATGGCTGGCTGCCTCTTGCGCATCACCTTCCTGACTGCTGAGCTCCCAAGCTGCTCTGTGCCACAGGTTGTCAGGATCCCCACTCCTGCTCACACCCCTCTCCCCCCTTCTCCCTCTGACCTGTCCCCCAGAGGGCTGGCCCCATGCAGTGAAGTCAGGAACCTGACGGAACCATAGCCTGTGCACTGTGGGTCAGCTCGGGGGTGGGAGAGGATGGTTTGGATTATATTTTTTCAGGGTTTGAATGGGCACTGTGAGTGACACACAGCCAGCTGTTTCCACTTAAAATTGGTTAGCAAGTATCACTACCAATGAACTCAGACTTTAAAACAAAACCCCATGGAAACGAATCATTCTAAATGGATTGAAGGAAAGAAGTTTCTCCAGCTGAAGACAAGCCAGGAAGATTTCTTTTAACCCTGCCTTCCTTCTACCAGCCAGCCCTTCTAGAGGCTTTGGTCCCCCACATCACAGAGATAAATCGAATCTCAATTCTTTCTGGCCAGCTGCTTATCATGGATTTTAACTGGTCTTAAGCAAATTCCCTGGCACTGTCTGCAAAGCTGCACACAAAATATTGCCTGAGACAGAGGCAGCCAGGCTAGCTTGCTCCACTTTGGGGCAAGAGTTACACTCTTGGAGATGAACTCCAGAGCAGCCCTAAGGATTCTATTACAAGACTCGACAGTGATTCAACAGTGAGTAGCTGATAGGCTGATGGGAAGTGCCATTTCCAATAGCCCTTCAGCACCTGGGAAAGAAAGTGAAGGTGAAAGTCGCTCAGTCATGACTGACTCTTTGTGACCCCATGGACTATAGTCCATGGAATTCTCTGGGACAGAATACTGGAGTGAGTAGCCTTTCCCTTCTCCAGGGGTTCTTCCCAACCCAGGGATCGAACCCGGGTCCCCCACATTGCAGGCAGATTGTTTACCAGCCGAGCCACAAGGGAAGCTCTCAACACCCGGGAAGTTAAACATAAAATACTGTTTGGTTTTTGAAATGCTCTTATTAGAGAATTAAAGAGTGGAATTCACAGAAACAGATAACCTCAAGGGGTGATACTCAAGGAAATTTCAGAGAGTCTTGTGGTTATTAATGGCTATACCATGGGCAGTCTTCATAGAAAGCCCGATAGAGGAGGCAAATTAAATAAAGAAAATCAATTTTTGAGAATAAATTAAATTTAAAACACCGTCAGCTGTAGGGCCCCAGCAAAGACAAGTTTAGTACATCTTCTGGTCATCCGACTAATGGAAGTCACATTTTATTCCCAGTATACTGGGCACATATTACCGAGCTCTGATCTCTCTAAAATTATATTTTTGCAAAGAGATAGTTGGTGCATCTTGACAGGCCTGATGGGTGGTGAGGGCCTCTAGCAGCAACACACTCCATCTGGGCGATTCTGTTCCGCTCAGCTCTGTAAAGCATTCTTGGCGTTTCAAGAATTGATGTACTGCTGTGCGGTGTGGGAAAACAAAACCTGGCGGTCTGCTCTGTCCTACACCGCTTAGCGCGCAGAATAAGTACATGATTGGCCCTGAGCGACGTCCGTGTAGCCCCAAGGAGAACTGAAGGATGCCACTTACTCCCTTTGCTACCTGGTTTGTTTAAAACCACGTGTGAGGATCATGACTCAGGAACCATAGCTAATAAAGACCTAGGGTGTTGTTTGTCCTTTGGTCAAGGAGACTTAGTAACGCTTATTGTCTGTACCAGTTTTAGGCTTTTATATTACCTTCTTTAATTGGAAGAATTCCCACTTGGGCAGAGCTAAAATAAAGCCAATGTTTAAAGCTTCCCTGGAGGTAATGCTGAAGTGCCTATTAGCTGCGTGCCTGTAGAGTGAGCGTGATGCCGTGGCCGTGTGCTGTGGCAGGTCCTGGGGAAGATACAGAGCCTGGGAATGGGGTGGGGAGAATAAGACTCCAATGGCAACCGGGAAGGACCTCTGGCTGATGAAAGAAGCCAGGTGAAGACTTCCCTGGTGGTCCAGCGGATAAGAATCTGCCTGTTAATGCAGAGGGCACAGGTCTGATCGCTGGTATGGGAAGATTCCACACGTCAAGGTGAAACTAAGCTCACGAGCTGCAACTCCTGATATGAACAAGAGAAGCCACTGCAATGAGAAGCTTCCTGACCACGAGGAAGTGTAGCCCCCACTGGTGGAAACTAGAGAGAGCCTATGAGCAGCAGTGAAGACCCAGCACAGCCAAAAATAAATAAATTACATATATATATATATATATATACACAAACAAGCCAGGAGGCAGCGAGGGAACATGGTGATACCTAAGTTCCCTTGCCCAAAGCTACAGCCAGAAGGTTCAGTGCTAGGTATCTGAGGGTCTGAGTAGACACTTTGCTGAGGCACCCATCACTGAGGGACGCTGGGGCTGGGGGGAGTCAGAGAGTTTGACACTAGAGATGAGGAGGAAATGACCCGTTGTTGAAACTGTACAGGCAAAAAAAATTCCCCCGTCTTTAAATATTGAAAACCACTCGCCACTCACAAGACCACAAATTCAGTGACATGGGGCAAGTTGCCAGCTTTATTTCGCTTTCCCCATCGAGCCACCCAACGTTTGTGGTGTGTCATGACATGTCAAGGAGCCCGCTGGCCAGTGTTGATATAACCATAATCATAACATAGTTCTTTCCCTCAGACTCACTCCTCTTTGAGGGAGACAGAAAGGAAACGCAACTTTCTGTGTTCAGTGCTCTGAGAGGGGCTAGATGGGGATCTTTGGGAACACACAGGATGGGAAGTTATTACCAAACTCCTGTCCAGGCAAGAGAACCTCTCCTCCATTCCCAGAAGAGCTGGCATGCAACAGAGTGCCAGGCAGACAGTGCTCTGTTCAGTGACATGCTTTGGGCATTTAAGATGGCACTGATGTTGACACCATAATAGTAATTAATGAAACATTTAGTAGACTCCCTATCAGGTATGTAAGTACAAAATACTGCACTCTTGACTTTTGATAGAACCCTGACCACCTGACATGGATGGACCAGGGGAAAAATCAGCCCTGTGGGGCATCAGCTGGATGTAATGCCACACCAAGGAATGAGTAGAGAATAAGGTATTGACAATATTATCAATATTTTAGGTTGCATTATGCGGCCTACGAGACCTCAGTTCTCCAACCAGGGATTGAACCACTCGCCCCCTCACTGGGAGTGCAGAGTCCTAACCACTGGACCACCAAGGAAATCTGACAATATTAACAACAAAATTCATATTGAGCCCTTAAAGAATTGACAAGTGTTACGGCACCTAATTTTCCCAGTGACCCTCCCATGAAAGAAGTGATTTTTATTTCCATTTCAGAGATGAGCAAACCCCAGGCTCAGAGAGGGCAAGTAGCTTGTGTGGGCACAGTGTGACACAGATAGTAAGTGGTGGGCATGGGAGTCAATCTGAGTTCTATCCTCAGGTTGTCATATGGACTAAATACAGGCAAAGTGCTAGGAAAGAGGCTCTAAACGTGGCCAGCACTCCAGTGAGGTTAACCACTGTTACCAACATGGCTAAATCTCACTTGCAGATCTCTTCCGAGAGAAAAACAAATGAACTCCTCTCAAATAACCAACCTCATGCCAACTCTTCAATGATTAAAAGCACCGTTTCTTGCCCCTAAAGGAGAAAGGAGGCAGGAGTTTGCCCACTCGCTCTGTCCGGCCAGAGCCAAGGAGGGGAAACTCCCACCTCATTTGTCCCTCCCTTTTCTCTCCGGCTGGATGTCTTGGTGTTACTGAGATAAGACGGCTTTCTTCAGTCAAAATCCTCCCAATTCCTAATGCCTACTGGAATGCATTTTTAAAGTTAGTCTGTGTTGCACAGATTGTACCTTCTTTTTTCCCCCCGTTCTGTTATTTGAGGTACCTAGAATAGTCAAATTTATACAGTCAGAAAGGACATTGGTAGATGCCAGGGGCCAGCGGTGGGGAAGGGAGAAGGGGGTACTTGGTGTTTAATGGACAGAGTTCAGTTTGTGAAGGTGAAAACTTCAGGAGATTGATGATAGTGAGAGTTGCTCAACAATGTGAATATACTTACTGCCACTGAATCATATAGTTAAATACTGGTTAAAATAGTATGCTTTGTATTATGTGACTTTTACCACAATTAAAACAAACATTAAAAAAAATCCTCGTGACTCCCATACCAACAGGAGAGTACGAGGTGTTTGGTTGTACAGGGAGAGGTAAAGAGGAGGGTGAGAGGGACGGCAGAGGGAAAAAGATGAGATTTAATGAACCACACTTCCCAGTAATTTTTCCAAGACAGGTCCTCTGGGTACTGGAGAAAGCAGGCACATGTTTTCTTTATTTTAAAGAAAGGGATATCTACAAAATTCATTATTTCTAGAGATTTGATATGTTCTGTTTCATTTTTTCCTTCTCTCTCCATCCCAATCTCTTTATGGGCTTTTGCCACCCAATGGGATTTCTAGAAGATTGTTACAACCGCTGGTGGGGCTGGATATTGATATGCAGTTATCTTTTTATTTTTACTTTTTATTAGATAATCTACTTTCAGAAACTACATCTGAGGTGGTTTTACCAACTGACTAGAATATGCTGCTAAATGTATTTCACCCTTCTTTCAACAAGTCAAGACTGGGATTATTTCAAAGGGAAGATGAGACGTAAAATTGTATTGAGAAGAAGCTACTATTACTGCAGCCTTTAAGAGAGCTAAGCAGCATTTTTATATTATTTCTTTGAGCACCTCAAAGTAATATTCAATTAGCCCTGTGAGGTAAAGATGAGACGAATGTCACGGGTACATTTTTCTCCTGAAGAAACAACACAGAGAGGAAAAGTGATATGCTTGTTCAGAATGCACAGTGCAGTCAAGCAGAACTTGAAGCTACATATAGACCTCACAATTAGTCAGTGAATGTAATAGTTAACCACCAGACACGTGCATTGGACCAAAGAAACCAAAACAACCTATTGGTCACAAAAGGCTGCCCTTTATGGGGCATGAACCTTGGACTTGCCGGAGTTCCCACCACTTCTCCCTAACATGCGATGGAGTCTCTTTTGTCATTCCTGATCCCCACTTAGACTGTGATGTCCATTTCTGTTGCCTGTTTGAGAATCAGGCATATGCAGTAGACACAGGTGACAGGATTGACCCCAGTGATCAATATGATAGGGGAGCAAAGGGACAGGGAAGGATTATCAGCCTGTTTCAGACTGAGAAAATAGAAACGCAAAATATAGCAAGGCATTCACCCATCGTTCCTCCAGGCTTCCACTCTCTCTGCTACCCCTTTGCCCTGATAATCTGCAGATGTTTCCTGAAGATTTTAAATTTCAGTTGCAACAGAAATCCTTAGTGGTGTGTCATGCTCACCACTTAGCTTTCCCCCTTAGTACATCTATCTTTTAGGAATTTGTGACTTGCGACAGACTGCAAATGTCAGATGGGGGAAAAGACAAATGATAATAATATGCGGGGAGTTGCAGCCTCTTTGCTAATTCACAGAAGCTGTTTCCCGAAAAACATTGCCTGCTAATTAAACAAACCTTTTTTTTTTTTTTTCCCTTCTGACAGATGAAAACATGGGGAAGATTTTATCCTGTCGGATGGAGAGCCGCCACTGCCCTGGGAGATGGCTTCTTTTTCTAAGGGGATTGACTTCTTGGGAACAGCAGTGAAAAACTCTGATCTTCAAATCACTTGACAAACATTAATTAATCTACCTATACCCTGAGGGTAGGTATCGTTCATCAGCACCGCTGCTTCAAGGTCTTTGCTGTGGCATGTCCTACAAACATGAGCTGCCTATCACTGGTGGCCATCCCCCCCACCCTGCCCCAATTCTCTGCCCCCTGAATGGCCACTTTGGAGCCGCTGGGGTGACAGTTCTCACCACCCTCTGAAGTTCTTTGACTTATTTACTTGTTCATACTCTGTCTCTCTTTAGAGCACTGTGAGTTCCCAGAGGGAAGGCTCCTTGTCCATCTTATCCACTATGGCATCCTTGGTGCCTGGGACTGGCCTGGTGTATATTCGTTGTTAAATAAACATTGCTTGGATGAATTTACTGCTTATTCTCTATAAGCTACCAGTTCAATGATGACAGGCTACTGTTTAGAAGAAGAGGATGTGTCTGTATTTGAAGTATTGAAGACCTGTAGCCCCTCCAAAATACACATACATGTTCTATAATAGCCCCTCGTACCAGTGGATGTGGCCTTATTTGGAAATAGGGTCTTTGCAGATATGCTCAAGTTAAAATGATCAAGGTGAGCCATAAATCCAATGATTGATGTCTCTATAAGAAGAGGGGGATTTGTACCTAGAGACACAAATGCACAGAGAAGATGATGTGAAGATGGAGGCAGAGATTGGAGTTGCTGCTGCTGCTGCTGCTGCTAAGTGACTTCAGCTGTGTCCGATTCTGTGTGACCCCATAGATGACAACCCACCAGGCTCCCCTGTCCCTGGGATTCTCCAGGCAAGGACACTGGAGTGGGTTGCCATTTCATTCTCCAGTGCATGAAAGTGAAAAATGAAAGTGAAGTTTCTCAGTCGGGTCCGACTCAGCGACCCCAGGGACTGCAACCTACCAGGTTCCTCCATCCGCGGGATTTTCCAGGCCAGAGTACCGGAGTGGGGTGCCATTGCCTTCTCCCGAGATTGGAGTTAGGCATCTACAAACGGAAGAATCCCAGAGATTGCCTGACAGCAACCACTAGAAGCTAGGAGAGGGGAGGAAGGATTCCTTCCAGGAACTTTTGGAGGGAGCATTGCCTTGATGAAGCACTGATTTCAAACATCTGGCCTTCAGATCTGTGAGGGATACATTTCTGTTGTTTTAAGCCACCCAGTTTGCGGTGCTCTGTTACAACAACCCTGGGAAACCAATACATGAAGGTTATTACAGATCAACAAGAGACCCCTCAGGGAATGAGACAGGAAGCGCTCCTCACGCTTGCTGGGCAGCTCAGTTTACTTATGGCCTCCACTGTGGAGCAAGGTAGCCTCGTAGCAGCTTTGTCAGAGCGGTAAGAGACATGGATGGGAAGAAAGGGAAGGGTGTGGAATTTACTGAGGCTTTCTCTTTGTGCCAAGGAGCTCTCTGACCTGGGTGGGTCTGTCTGCTCTTCTGATATGGCCCCCTGAAGTCCTTCATGTTTGGGAGGCCTTTCTCCTGGGGTTAGCTTCACTTGGCGTGTTCATTGTCATGGATACCACTAGCTACCTATTGACTGGCTGGCCTCCATTTTGGATCTTTAAATTCTCACTTTGTGTGGTCTATATTCTCTGTTTCCAATGAGATTAAGGGATCTTCTATGGACACTGCCATTGGTGTATCAGTTATTAAAAAATAAAATAAAAAACTTTTTAATTGGAATAAAATTACTTTAAAATGCTGTGTTAGTCTCTGCTGTACAACAGTGTGAGTCAGCTACATGCATACATATATCCTCTCCCTCTGGAGCCTCCCTCGCACCTGTGTTGACACACAGTTATGCTCTAGGACCTTTCCCCTCACACTAATCCCCATCACCGAGGCCCAGAGAGTCAGCCGAAATAGTACATCCGTTGCTCGGAAGTACATTCCTTTTGTAACTAAGGAATGTTTAAAACGTCCAATAATTTTGGGATGCCAAGGTCCTTGATTCTGATCTTTAGCTCCTTAGGAAGATTCTTGAGTGGTGATTCCTAGACTTGTTTCGGTGACAGACCCTTTGAGCATCTGAGGATGTTATGAATCTCTCCAGGTGGACATGTACATACATCTGGATGATGCTTTGGGTCTGGACCCTGAGTCAGGAATCCCTCCTCTGTTCCAGGTGGACCATCTTCTTCTTCATCCCAGCTTCTCACAAGGGGAAGCTGCTTGGCTCCTCCACTGACTTTTCAGAAGGGGAGTGCTGGCCTCTTGCTTTCTGGAAGACAGTGGAGGAGCCCTGACCTCTTGCTTGATCTAGTCTTGACTTTTTCCTTTATTTACATAATTCACCAGCATGATGATTACTATGATGTGTCAACTTGACCAGGCTACGGGGAGCCCAGAAATTTGGTCAAACATTATTCTGGGTGTATGTGTAAGAGTGTTTCTGGGTGAGATTAACATGGGAATCAGCAAACTGAGCAAAGCAGCTTGCCCTCCCCATGTATAAATATGTGTCTATATCTCCTGCTGATTCTCTTTCTCTGGAGAATCCTGACTAATATAACCAGGAAAAGAGGAATCAGGCTCTATGCCTCATTTTGCCTGTGAGCTCTTCTTCCTCAGCGGATCTAGGCCTTGTGTGTGTGTGTGTGTATACAAACTAGAAATTCCAAGGCTTACTTTTAGGCTATTAATTAGTGCAAACTAGGATGCCTACAGATTAAAAGAAAGGTTTCCAGACCAGAGTGCCTGGCATGGGTTTCACGCAGTTGTAATCATAAAAGATGCTTATGTTTGCTTTGTTGTCAGCATATGGCTCCACTTATCATACATATGCACCCAAGGAAACTAATATTTTTAAAAAGGATTCTTGAACCTGGCTTATGTTATTCTTCAGTTTGGCAGCCTAAGAAAATGGTTAGCTAATCTTCTAGTTATTTAATTGGCCTTTTATACTTGATCCCAATGTATCCATTTTTCTTTGCATTATACTTGTGTGAGAACAGTCTGTTCTTGGTGGTGGAGGTAACTGGTTCGGTTGGAAGTCACTTCCTTTGCTGTTATCACCACCTCTCTCCTTTACTAGGATTAAAACTTCTGCTCCCCGGGAAAGGGCAAGACAGGGCCAGGGGAGCAACAGCTGCCTTCCTTGAACGAGACCTATGGAGGGAGTGGGAGCACCGTGGGGTCGTTGTAATAATGGCCCCTGTGAGCCTGGTCTAGGTCATCCCCTCCATTCCCACAGCCTCTCTGGGTCCTGAAAGCTCCAGCTGCACAGGCGGGTGGGGAAGTGCTCTGCGGTCAGACCAACTGCGCTCAGGGCCCTCCCTTGTACTAGTATGTGACCCTGCTGGGCGAGTTCCTCATTTCTGGAAGCAATACCTGTGTCTAGGGGGGCTGAGTGAGGACAGCGTACATGTAAAGAAAGCCGCTCAAGCGCTGTGGACGCAGTGTGGATGCGGAGTGAACTGTAGCTGCTTCTCCGTTAATCTGCACTAATGCCCTCACCAGCCTCTTAAATGCTGCTTCTCTCACCCTGCACATGGCTGCCAGCTTAATCTTCTTAACGTCATCAAAAATTTTCTATGGAAAATATGCCAAAATTCCCCAAAGCCTTGGCCCTGATTGGTCAGATTATGGACAACCTGTTCTTTTACTTTTTATGTGTTTCTGTCTCTTCTCACTGACCAGGAAAAAAAATAAAATAAAAGCTATTCTTGCACAGTGGTGAGAGCAGTTCTGAGCCTGCTGTTCACTGGCCCTGGTTGAATCTGTCCTCATTGGCCATGTCACCATGTCACTTCACCTCCCACCCCAGCTTCTTCTCAGCTATAAACTACAGTGCAAAGATTGAATGGGAAAACGCATGTCAGAGACCCAGCACAGGGGTTAAGCACCGAATGTTTTGAACCGCAGGAAGTGCCTGAAATATTGCCCTTGCTAAGAGTTTGTTAACAGATCTGTAGAACATAGTCAATCACGTCTCTCCTCTCCCTCCATAACCCCGATTCTTGTCTTTGGCCTTGATTCAGATGAAGCTTAGGGTCAGGCTGGGCTCTGCTCTGGCCAGGTCAGCCAGGCAGTCCCTCCGGCACTCCCGTGTCTCTGACCACAGGCTACCAAGACCAGGGCCCTGCCTTATATGCCACATATGCAAATCAGGATCAAAAGCTTGCCTTCCGTGCTAAGAACAAGGGGGCTGTGGGCAGGAGTAACTGAGCAACGCAGGCACATCTTGAAGGCCTTGGCCAGTTCCATAGGACGAGACCTCCCCTTGGGCTCTGCACTGTGTTTAAATCTCTGACAGCCCACGGCTTGTGCCAATCAGGACTATCAGCAGCGGCATCAAAAGGAGACAATAATAAGCCGTTTATGGTTCCTTGTCAGTAATCGTTGACAGTGAATCCTGCAGATTTGATCTCTGTCTTCAGGATGCGTGTAGGGCAGACATAGAGGGTGTGTCAGCTGCAGCTCACACAGCTTCCAGAATGCAGAGATGTACCCTCAGCCAGTCCTGAGACATCACAGTGTCCTGGCTGAATGTTCTGCTTCTGAAAGGAGGAATCTGCCCTCTTACGGCCCAGGCTCCTGGTATTGGTTTGCTCTCTGGCACGTGACTGTTCTGCAGGCACTTCAGGTGTTTGCTTGCATGTGAATATTCATAGGAAATTCAATAAAAAGTTGTTTATGATAATGGAAAGGAAAAAAACCATACAAATCTTGGATGTGCAGTGAGAGGAGGTTTTGACTGTCTTTGGACCCAATTATTGGAGAAAAGAATACTTTGAAGGAGCGTGGAAGGATTAGAAGAAATTTCTCTGTGTCCACTTCTGTCAGCATCCTGGATATCTCTTTTTCCCAGGAACCTATACAGTGTTAGGGTTCCACTTCACAGGGAGTTTCTAGTTCTATAGGTGCTTCTGAAGCAAATTAGTATTAACACCTGGACAGGGACTTGTTGTGTGGCAGGTAAACAGGCTTCTTCTAGAGGAAGGGAAAAAAAAAAGATCTCTCTAGACAGTTTTGGAGAAAGTGATTCAACATGAGTAGAGTATACGTGTGCTCAGTCGCATTGACTCTTTAGGAGGTTGTTTGTTGTAGTTTAGCTGCTAAGTTGTGCTTGACTCTTTTGAGATCCCCATGGACTGTGGCCCACCAGGCTTCTCTGTCTATGGAATTTTCCAGGCAAGAATACTAGAGTGGATTGGCACGCCCTCCTCCAGGGGGTGTTCCTGACCCAGGGATCGAATGCGAGTCTCTTGCATCTCCTGTATTCGCAGGTGGATTCTTAACCATTGTGTCACCTGGGAAGCCCATGGGTACTTAACTGAGCTCGATGATCCTACTGTGCTTTTGTTTTTGTCTTAAATAAGATTTGCTTTTCCAGGAACTTGCCAGATGGAACCACCTCCCCTTCCCATCAACAAACTCCCACCACCTGGCCTGCCCTCTCTTCCTCTGCTCCTTTCTTCTGAGTGTTTGTCCCATTTCCTTAGAGGCCAGGCCCTCCTCCCGGGATCAGGATTCCACCCTCTGATATCTTTTCAGGGAATGGATTTTTTATTCACTCTTCGGTGCTGCTGTCTCCCTCCCTCCTGGATCATTTCCATCAGCTACAGACAAACGTGATCTGGTGTCCTCCATATTTAACTCTCCTCCACGTTTTGCCCCATTTCTTTGCTTCCTTTTAGAGCCCACATATCCGGAAGAGTCGGTTTCTGCCCACTGTATCGCTTTCTTACCTTTCTTCACTCCTCATCTACCTCCACCTAGCTTTTGCTCTGTCACTCTGTTGAATTGGCTGTAGTCAAGGTCAACCCCCTCTGTGGCGCCCACTCCAGAGTACCCTTCTCTGTGTCCCTCAGCCCCCAGCACAGTGACTACCCTTCTCCACACTCTGCTGCCTGAGTTCTCAGGACCCTGTACCCTCTTGTCTTCTCTTCTATCCATGGGTCTCTCCTTTGTAGCCTTCTCTGCAGACTCTCATCTTCTACTTAGGTTTAAAAACTGGTATTCTTAGAGGGTCTGTCCTGGGCCCTCCTATATTCCCCCAAACACCATCTATCTAGGTGATCTCATCTACAGCTTTAAATACTGTCTAGAGGTTGTTGTTGGTTAGTTTCTGACTCTTTGTGACCCCATGGATTGGAGCTGACCAGGCTCCTCTGTCCACAGGATTCCCTAGGCAAGAATACTGAAGTGGGTTGCCATTTCTTTCTCCGGTGGATCTTTCCAACCCAGGATTCAAACCTGTGTCTCCTGCACCTCCTACATTGGTAGGTGGATTCTTTATCACTGAGCCACCTGGGAAGCTGGCCTGGTGCTTAGTAGGCACTAAGTAAATATTTGTCGAATCAATAAGGTGTTATTTGTTTGTGCACTTAAATCAACAGTCACACATGTTCCTCTCTCAGTGGCCCATTTTCTCTTGCCTTGTGCTCACAGTTCTTACAAATGGTGATAGGGGCCACTCATCTGTCTTGCAGTGAAATAATTTTTTTCATCAGCAGTAATGATCCCCTTGAATCTGTCAGCAGACACACGTTCAGAAATAAGTCTTTAAAGGATAATTTTAGTTGAAAAAGCTCAGAAAGGGCTCTTGTGAGTATTCTGAGAGTACAGTGGAGAGCTGGAAACATATTTCTCCAGAATTTCAACTAGAACTCTCACTCACAGAGGCTCCTTCAGACAGGAAAGAAAGAGGAAGGAAGTCTAAAGTCTCCAAAAATTGCAAATGATAAATCCAAGTGAGAGCGAAACTTCCTCTCTTAAAAAATCACTACCTCCCACAATGATAGGAAAAAAAAAAATCTATAAAAGTAGGCTTGTGGGGATGAGGGTAGTGTGGGGTGAATAAACAGTAAAGGAGCTTGCCTATTAAATGTGGGGAATAAAGAAGACCAACTTAGACACTGGATCAGACAGTTCGAAAAGTCCCTGAGTACAACACCATATGGAACAGCTATGAATTTTAATTCAAGAGGAGACAAAGCTTTTGTCTGTTTACCCTGTTCCAGCTCCTCTTATTATTACTAGTACATTGATTCCATTTCTTGAGCCCTGAGGCTTTTCTTGTTTCCTATCATTTGAACTTAGAAGTATTTTCCTTTGTCGCCCCTCTCCCCCACCTTCAGCATTCTTAATTCTTCCACAAACATCCTCCATCTACAGTCACCTACTAAAGATAGAGAAATAGCCTCTAACATTTTTTCTGTTCAATGTACTTGAAGGTAATACTCGGAATATAACACAGGATTATTAGGACATCCTGACCTCAAAATTTTGGTGGGCTGGCTCACTCTTCCAGAATGTGGTAGTAACTAGATTTTCCAAGCTAGCTAGGGGAAAAATCAAGGGCATGTAGTAACTTTTACGAAGAACAGTGCCAGTTCTTCCAAACTCGATCTCAACTCCTTGAGCACTAACTAGTCCAATCCCCAACGTTCAGGTTCCACTAAAAGCTGCAAACCTAGATGAGCTATTTTTAGTAAGAAAAGAAAGGTTCTGCAAGGCCCCTCT
This sequence comes from Madoqua kirkii, assembly GCA_006408675.1. Classification (NCBI taxonomy): domain Eukaryota; kingdom Metazoa; phylum Chordata; class Mammalia; order Artiodactyla; family Bovidae; genus Madoqua; species Madoqua kirkii. Next base: position 24,385 of record SJYC01004250.1, on the reverse strand, counting down.
CTTCCTGATTGCAACATGTGTCAGCAGAGGGAGTTTTTCTACACAGACATTTCTGCTCTGTGTACAAGTACTATCCATTTTTCCTGTCTATGTAGGTTTTAATCAGTATTAGATAGATATCTGGTTTTCCTCAGTAGCTCAGTGGTGAAGAATCTGCCTGCAATGCAGGAGACATGGGTTCGATCCCTGGGTCAGGAAGATTCCCTGGAGGAGGGCATAGCAACCCACTGCAGTGTTCTTGCTTGGAGAATCCCATGAACAGAGGAGCCTGGCAGGCTACAGTCCATGGGGTTGCAAAGAGTCGGACACGACTGAAGCAACCGAGCACGCATGCAGATAGATATCTATAAATCAGAGTCTGAGCTGTCTTTAGAAAAGTAAACCATTACAAGTTGCATTGTAATGGCGGACATATGTCCTTTTATATTTGTAAAAACCTATAAAATGTACAACACAAAGAGTAGACCCCAATGTAAACTATGGCCTTGGTTAATAATAATGTATCAATATTGGCTCATCAGTTGGAACAAACATACCAGATGAATGCAAAATATTAATAATAACAGGAGAAACTACCTGCAGACAGAAATGGTGTATATGGGAACTTGATACTCTCTGCGCAGACCTAAAACTGCTCCAAAAAATAAAGTCTAGCAATTAAAAATATATAAAAGTAGTTGCAATTCCTCTGGTTTCCAGATCTTTGATGGTTTTAAAGATTATTTCATAGAATTGTCCTGAACAGCCTGAAAACACAGTAACAGTGAACCTCAAAGAAGCAGGTGAACTCTGCCATCTTGAAGGGGTGCTGACATCACGCTGGAGTCTAGATGTCCTGATCATGTCCCTCAGAGTCCTCTTCCTCCATCTCCCTGATTCAGAATCCTACACAGTGCTCACAGCCCAGCTCCCTGGGATCCTCTTCACCAGAACTTCTTGTTCTCTACCTGGAAGTAATTTTGTTACCATTCCTGGAATTTTCCCAGCTTCTGCAACTTGTACATGGGGCTATTCCTGTTTCTGTCACCATTTAGCTTGAGCTGCTGGAGGAATCCTGGTTGTCACCTCTGATGAGCTAGCTTCACCCTCCATCACCCTACTTGTCATGGACCTGAAGGATTGTTAGAATGGTACCTGGATTTTCCCTCTTTGGAATTGCTGCTCTTGCCTGTCTGCAAGTATGCATGCTCTGTGCTGTTTAGTATTCTGCACAGTTGACTTTCTTTTGGGGGGAGTTGTTTCAGCAAAGCATTTATATTTATTTATTTTTAAACTTTTTATTTGTATTGGGATATAACTGATTAATAATGCTGTGATAGTTTCAGGTGGATAGCAAAGGGACTCAGCCATACATGTACATATATCCATTCTCCCCCCAGATGCCCTCCCATCCAGGCTAACACATAACATTGAGCAGAGTTCCCTGTGATATACAGTAGGTCCTTGTTAGTTATCCATTTTAAATATAGCAGTGTGTACATGTTGATCCCAAACTCCCTAACTATCCCTTCCCCCATCCTCCCCCTGCCTGCGCAACAGTAAGTTCATTCTCTAAGTCTGTGAGTCTCTTTCTGTTTTGTAAGTTCATTTGTATCATTTCTTTTTAGACTCCACATAGAAGGGATGGCATAGGATATTTCTTCTTCTCTGTCTGATTTACTTCATTCAGTATGACAAGCTGTAGGTCCATCCATGTTAATAACTAACTTTCAAGAGTCCAACCATTTAAGAACAGGGAGCTGTTCTAAGCCTCAGTACAGCCATTACCCAAACGACACATATAAACCCTAACGCATACGGGTGTTTCCTATTTACGACAGCCTTTTACAGATCTGGTAATTTATTGTGCCTTGAAGGTTGTGTGTGTACATGCTTGTGTGCTTGCAGTGAGAGTGGCAGTATGGGAGGTGATGGGCGAGCGAAGAAAGAATGTGAGAAGCTGAGACCAGGGGCAGAGCAGGGTACTCAGTGGAGCCAAAATGAAATATGAGTAACTTGCAGACCCTGTAAAGTAAACTCCCCCTCATGCTGGTAGCAGAGTCTCTACTGACATGAGATTTAAAATCATTGATTAGCAAAACAATTTTGATTTCCCATCCAGTTCTTGGGAAGAAAGTGGTTAACACCAGAGAAGCAGGGCACGCCTGTGTGCACCACCCTGTGCCTCCCAGCACCCAGGGCGCTGATCCTCTTGCCTGGAAGGGTCTTGGGCTGATGGAGACATGCTCACTTGCTTCCTGGCCCAGGGAGTACCCTTCTGTTCATCTCCCAGCCTCTGGCAGCTCCCTGTCAGGATGCTCAGGTCCCTTCTCCACAGGGACTGCAGAGGCCTCGCTGGTGGTGCCTGCACCCAGGTCCCCTGAGTAGAGTTCCCTTTCCCCTAGCTTTTTTTTCAGCACCTGTACACCCCCCAGGCTTGGCTCTGTGAGTTTTTTCTTCCTAATGCAGGACAAAGGGTGATTAGGAGGAAATCCTGAGAAAGAGCTTTCAAAATACTTTTAAAAAAATGCTGGAGGCACAGTTCATGGAAAAGTAGAATTTGACTGGACTATGACCCACCGTGCCAGGCTTTGAGTCCCGAGAGTGAAGGAAACAGATGATGACATGAGGACCTGCGTGCAACCTGATGAGCTGGCCAGAGCCGTCAGTGAGACCAAGGCGAGCAGAGGGTGGCTCAGCTGCATTGTAGACCCCTATGGACTATAGGGCAAGAGAAGAAAAGGATAAAGCACTACTGTTGGGACGTTTTGACTATTGTCAAGACGTTTGTGAATGAATTGAGCTCAGTCGTTTTATTTTAAGTTCACAGTCAAGGTGGGGGGTGTGTGTGGACTTTTTTAGCTTTAAGTCTCACGTTCAACACAAGGGACAGGTGTGTCATTAGAAATGGAAAGGGACAGTCTCTGGACAGTCTTTGTCCATTTCTGAGGACTGTACCCAACAGTCAACTAATCAGACCTGAACTGCAGAATAAACGGCGTCTGGACATACCTCTTTTTCATTCATTTTCATTTAAAAGTAGACAGTTAAGTGGTTTGGATATTATTTTGAGAGTGTCTCTTGAAGCACAAATGTATTATTAATGGCTAATACTTTAGGATATGGTTAGTTACATTTTCTTGGATGTCAAGCACATGCTGTTTCCTGAAGATCATAAAAGATCTTCTATTCCTAGCAGGAGTGACACATTCCATTGTCTTGTTTCCACAGTGCTTAAATATGTTATAGCAAATGTCAATAGCGAACTAACTATCCCTTTGAATGTTTCAAATGTGACTTTTAATTAAGTGTATTAACCTGATGAATCATCATTTGAGCAGCAACTAAAATAAGATTATAGTCATTTTCAACTTCTGGATGCCCACAGAACATGAAAAGCACTTTATGAGGCTTACATTAATGCATATTTCACTATAATGTAATTTTATATTAGATATTCCACTTATGCATGGAGCCAGAATAGTTTCTGCTCTGTGGCAATGCTGATTTAAATGAGTAAACCACAAGGAATCAAGAAAGCTTAACTCTTTGTGCATCTCAGCATGGTTGTGCTTGCAAAAGAATTCTCTGTGGGCAGAATTTCACCTCTAGTTAATGGAGAGAGGACAGCATTTATGTTTCAGGTGGAGGGCGTTAGAAAGGACGGATGCAATCATTTCTTCTGTGCTATGCTGTGTGTGTGCTCAGTTGTTTAGTCGTGTCCAACTCTCTCTGACTCCATGGACTGTAGCCTGCCAGGCTCCTCTGTCCATGGGATTTCCCAGGCAAGAACACTGGACTGGGTGGCCATTTCCTGCTCTAAACACTTCTTCTGCACAACATTAACTGATTAGGGATAATCCTGAGCAAACCCTGAGCACTTTCCCTTTCCCTACCATAGACATCTGATCAGTTTTTCTGCACCAAGCAGTCAGCAAGGCCGCGCTGCACACAAGAGCGGGTGTGAGGGGCTGGTGGGCTGCCTTGACCACATGGATAAGAAGAACATGTGCAACAGAAATGCATAAAGAAACCCTGAGAACTGGATGGATGGCCCTCAGCAGGACTGTCATAAAGCATCCTGCACAATATTACTAATAGACTTTTACAATTTTTATAGCTTCCCGAGTTATTTTTGAGTCAGTGCTAGCACTCAATTATTTCCTGTTGAATAGAGAACAAAACAGGCCTAAAGACTAAAAGGAAAAGCTGTTGAGAGGAGGGATCACTCCAGATGGAAGTTTTCTGGCAGATTGTGATTTGTGACTCAGAATGAGCCCAGATCATGGTGCCATATGGATGGCAGCAGAGCCTTTAGACACTGGCTCAGTTGCTCAGCAGACTTCTGAATTCCTACTACGTGTCAGTTACTAGCTGGGCATTGGGAAACAAGATGAGTAAGCAGTGATAGTATCTGCCACCAAGGAGTCTATTCACTCATTCATCAACATTTACTGAGCATTAATGATATGCTTCAAACACTGGGGGATTTGAATATGTAAACATAGAGTAAATTACCATATGGTATTATGACAAAGTCAGTTATAAAAATAGAGGAAAATGCTTCACAAGGATGGAGGTTGAGAGAGAGAGAGAGACTATATATGGTGTAGTCATAGGAATTTTTCCCGAAAAGGTGACATTCAGCCTGAATTTTGAAACTGGATTAGGGGATTGAGGAGTGGTGATGGTGGGCTGGAGGAGGGCAAGGCACTTCCCTTTCCTAGCAAAGGAATCAATCAGTTCAGTTCAGTCACTCAGTCGTGTCCGACTCTTTGCGACCCCATGAATCACTGCACGCCAGGCCTCCCTGTCCATCACCAACTCCCGGAGTTCACTCAGACTCACGTTCATCGAGTCAGTGATGCCACTCAGCCATCTCATCCTCTGTTGTCTCCTTCTCCTCCTGCCCCCAATCCTTCCCAGCATCAGAGTCTTTTCTAATGAGTCAACTCTTCGCATGAGGTGGCCAAAGTACTGGAGTTTCAGCTTTAGCATCATTCTTTCCAAAGAAATACCAGGGCTGATCTCCTTCAGAATGGACTGGTTGGATCTCCCTGCAGTCCAAGGGACTCTCAAGAGTCTTCTCCAACACCACAGTTCAAAAGCATCAATTCTTCTGGTCGTCCGCTTCTCCTCCTGTCCCCAATCCCTGCCAGCATCAGAGTCTTTTCCAGTGAGTCAACTCTTCACATGAGGTGGCCAAAGTACTGGAGTTTCAGCTTTAGCATCATTCCTTCCAAAGAAATTCCAGAGTTGATCTCCTTCAGAATGGACTGGTTGGCTCTCCTTGCAGTCCAAGGGACTCTCAAGAGTCTTCTCCAACACCACAGTTCAAAAGCATCAATTCTTCGGTGCTCAGCTTTCTTCACAGTCCAACTCTCACATCCATACATGACCACAGGAAAAACCATAGCCTTGACTAGATGGACCTTAGTCGGCAAAGTAATGTCTATGCTTTTGAATATGCTGTCTAGGTTGGTCATAACTTTTCTTCCCAAGGAGTAAGCGTCTTTTAATTTCATGTAGCAGGTGCGTGCATATTAAAGTCATCATGTCATCTTGATGAATTTACCATCTATTTCATCTTTACAACATGTCTTTCTGTTTCCCTGGCAATATTCTTTGTCTTGAATATTAGCACTTTCACTGTATTTTGTAGGATTAATATTGGCATAGCAAACACTCTGCCACTCTTGTCTTTTCATCTGTGTTTTAATATGCATTTTTTCTAAACAGCTTGTAAGTTGGTCTTGCTCTTTGTTCAGGGTGACCATCACTGTCTTAATTGGCGAGTCATCACTAATACTAAATAGAAACATCACTCTGTTTAGGTTCATGTACGCACATTGTGGAGAAGGAAATGGAGACCCACTCTCGTATTCCTGCCTGGGAAATCCCTAGGACAGAGGAGCCTGGCGGGCTGTGGTCCAGAGTCACCAGCGGTCAGGCAGGACTGAGCGGCTGTGCACGCGTGTGGCCACGCTGTGTCGCTGTCTGTTCCCATGTGTCGCTTGTGGGTTTTTACCTTTTTTTTCTGTCTTCTTTCCTTAAACTTTTTATTTTGAGAGTATTGTAGAGTACAGAGCCCTTGTGGAGATAACACACGCTCCTCACAGTCTGTTACCATCTCACACTTGAGAATTAACATGTGACCAGGACCTTAAGTGGGCTTTGCTGTGTCCACTGTCCCAGGGCCCAGCCAAGGCCCTCGCCTTGTCTTGAGTCGCCTGTCCATGCACGGGACACAGGGGCAGGGGCTTGATCCTTGGGTCAGGAAGATCCCCTGGAGGAGGCCATGGAACCCACTCCAGAGTTCTTGGCTGGAGAATCCCATGGACATAGGAGCCTGCAGGGCCACAGTCTACGGGGTCACAAAGAGTTGGACAAGACTGAAGTGACTTAGCACACACACACACAAACACATGAAGTATTTACTGTGTATAGATCTTGAATTGTTAAGATGTTAGTTTTCCCGAAACTGGTCTAGAGTGGATGCAGTCCCAACCAAAAATCCTCGCAGGCTTTTTGTTGAAACTGCTGTCTTGATTCTGAAAGTTTTATGAAGCTGAAAGGAACCAGCAACAGTCACAGCAACTTTGAAATAGAACAGAGTTGAGAATTCGCGTGAACATGACTTGCCTTTCAAGACTTCCCATAAAAGTGCAGCAAGGCCGTTTGTATTGTAACCAACACATACAAATATCAGTGGAGCAGAACAGAGAGGCAGAATAGACCCACACACACACGGACAAATACATTTTGACAAAAGTACAAAGGAAAACCTGTGGAGAGAGGAGTCTTTTAAAAACTAGTACCAGACAATTGGATATTAATACCTATATGAACATCTGTGTAAAGAAGTTCAACCTAGATCTCTTAAAAGAATTTTCTCAAAATAAATAATCTTGGCCCTAAATGCAAAATGTAAAGGTAAAAGTTCTAGGAGATAATGAAAGAGGAACATTATAAGCTTCATTTAGATGACCACTAACCATTAAAAAAAAGAATTGTAATTGATATGGTGAGTGGGGAGAGGAAAAGAAAGCATATAAAATGACTTATTAAAGTTAGAAATTGTTCGTTAGGAACGAGGCACAGAGGCCCTCTCCCCCAGGCCGTAGCCACCACTATACTGGAAGCCTGCCCAATGTAAGGCTGATGGAGCAGGAGATGGCGGGAGGGAGTGTATGAGGACTGGAAGGGAGAGACGAACTTTGTTCACAGATGGCATGACTGTCTACATGAAAAACCTCAAAGACTTGATGAAAGACTCCTGGAAGGGACAGACAGCTGCAGCGAGGGTGCAGAGTGCACTGTCAGCATGCACAAGACAGCGGCCGTCCTTTGCTCGCAGTGAAGGACTGGAGGTTAGAGACACCACTGCTTACATCAACCCCAAATTAAGTGCTTAAGTGTGAATACGGTGTATGTGTGTGTGCATATGAAATGCAAGACACATATAAGGAGAACTACAAAATACTCCTGAGAGAAATCAAGGCTTATCTAAATGAGAGTGAGCCAGTATTCCTTGGTAGGAAAGCCTATTGTTCAGGCGTCATTCTTCCTGACCGATGTACAGCATCCTTCAGCGCCGTCCCGATTGCGTTAGCTTCCTGTGCTCAGCCATGTCTGACTCTTTGCAACTCTATGTACTATAACCCGCCCGGCTCTTCTGTCCATGGAGTTCTCCAGGCAAGAGTACTGGAGTGGGTAGCCGTTCCCTCCTCCAGGGATGTTAGCTTCCTAGGTCTGCTGTAACTGAGCAGCACACACAGGAGGTCTTAAAATGGCAGAAGTGTGTCCTTTCGCAGTCCTGGAGGCTGAAGATCTGCACTCAGAGTGCTGGCGGGCCACCCTCCTTCCAAGCCCAGTCTGTGAGTTCCTGTCCTTGTGTCCCCTGGGATCCACGGCATCCCTGGCCTGGGGTGACACGACTAACTCCCCTTTACTCCCTCCTCAGGGCCCCCCGTCCCGCCCTGGGCATCTGTGCGTGACCTCCCTCTCACATACCTGTCCTGTGCCAGATTTCTGTGCTAGTCAGGTCAGCCTTGCGTGGGATCACAGCCCACCCTGTCCACATCGCCTTGACTTGATCACACTGGCAAAGGCCCCGTTTCTGAATCAGGTCACCTTCCCAGTTGCCAGGGATTCAGTGTACTCACATCAGTCAGAATCCCAGCAGGTCATTTTGTGGCCGTTGCCAACTGACCCCACAGTGCGTGTGGAGAGGTGCGGACCTAGGGCAGCCAGCACAACTCTGGAAAGAGTCAGAGTCTGACCCTGCCCGACTGTGAGAGGCAGAGAAAGCAGAGGTCAGCTGACCAACAGTCACCCAGAAAGGGATGCAGGCAGCTGCATCCACCGTCTCTGAAGAGAGAGCGGAGGCGATTCAGCAGGAGAGGAGTGGTCTTTTCAACAAATGGTGCTCGAACCACTGGGCATTTACACTACAGAAAGAGAATCCAGACCTTAAACCTTTTATTAAAAGAAACGACCCCAATGGAACATAAGGAAATGTGGGTGACTCGAGTTTCGTGACGGTGCTTCAGACACAGCGCCGAAAGCACAGCCCGTGAAAGGAAAGCTGACTCTATTAAAATACGGAGCAACAGCTGTGTTCTGCAAAGACACTGTTATGGGAATGACAAGATGAAGCACAGACTGTGAGAAAGTCACTTCAGTACACACATCTGATAAAAGGCTTGTTTCCAAAACACACAAAGAACTCAACAATGAACAAACGATCCAATTTTAAAATAGGCAAACAGTGGGAACAGACACCTCACTAGACAAGCTATACAGACGGTGAGTCCATGCATGAAAAAGTGGTGCTCATCTCATGTTATCAGGGGATTTCAGATGGAAGCAGCAGCGTGAAGTCACTGCTCTCTCGTTAGCAGGCCCAGGACCCGAACACGGAGGCCAGCAGTGCTGGCAGGGCGGGGGCAGCAGAGCCCGCGTGCTGCTGCTGGGGACGCGGTGGGTGCGGAAGACGGTCTTCCTGGCTCCCGAGTATTTACCCAAATAAGGTGAAAGCTTATGCCAGCCAGAATCCTGCCCACCAGTGCGTTTAGCAGCTTTACTTAGGTGTCTTCAGTGTGTGAATGGATACAACTGGTGCACCTGTGCGATGGGATACAGTCAGGAACAGAGACAAAGACACATGGGCGATCCAGCCTTGAGGAGTCATGGGGGAGTGTAAAAGCCTGTTACAACGCAAAAGAAGGCCGTCTGGTGGCTACTGCAAGATTTCGACTGTGTGACCTTCTGGGAAAGGCCAAACCACAGAGATAGTGAAAGGATCAGTCAGTTATTTGCAGGGGCTTAGGGTGATGGGGCGGAGAAGGCAATGGCACCCCACTCCAGTACTCTTGCCTGGAAAATCCCATGGGCGGAGGAGCCTGCTGGGCTGTAGTCCATGGGGTCCCTAAGAGTCAGCACAACTGAGCAACTTCACTTTCACTTTTTACTTTCATGCATTGGAGAAGGAAATGGCAACCCACTCCAGTGTTCTTGCCTGGAGAATCCCAGGGATGGGGGAGACTGGTGGGCTGCTGTCTATGGGGTCACACAGAGTCGGACACGACTGAAGTGTCTCAGCAGCAGCAGCAGCAGCAGGGCGAGGGGGTGGGATGAGCAGGAAGTGGAGCAGAGCCCTCCCATCGGTAACACTGCATCAGTGCTGCTTCATCCCCCTGTAAGTAATATCCCACACAGATGCAATACGTGTGAAAGGAGAGAGGTGGTATATAGAAACAGATTCTTGCCCAAATATTATCTATAAACCTAAAGTGCTGTGCTGCTGCTAAGTCACTTCAGTTGTGTCCGACTCTGTGTGATCCCACAGACGGCAGCCCACCAGGCTCCCCCATCCCTGGGATTCTCCAGGCAAGAACACTGGAGTGTGTTGCCATTTCCTTCTCCAGTGCATGAAAGTGAAAAGTGAAAGTGAAGTCGCTCAATCGTGTCTGACCCTCAGCGACCCCATGGACTGCAGCCTTCCAGGCTCCTCTGTTCATGGGATTTTCCAGGCAAGAGTATTGGAGTGGGGTGCCATTGCCTTCTCCAAAAGTGCTCTAAGAATAGGCTATTAAAATATCTTTAATTAGTTATACAAAATTCAAAACTATGTACAGTAATAGAAAACAAGTTGGTATTTGTTGGGTGAGCAGTAGATGTTGTGGGCCATATTAAACAGTGAGACTTTATTTTCTTGGCTCCAAAACAACTGTAGATGGTGACTGCAGTCATGAAATTAAAAGACACTCGCTCCTTGGGAGAAAAGTTATGACCAACCTAGGCAGTGTATTAAAAAGCAGAGACATCATTTTGTTGACAAAGGTCTGTCTAGTCAAAGCTATGGTTTTTTCAGTAGTCATGTATGGATGTGAGAGTTGGACTGTAAAGAAGGCTGAGCACCAAAGAATTGATGCTTTCAAACTGGTGCTCGAGAAGACTTGAAAGTCCCTCGGACTGCAAGGAGATCCAACCAGTCCATCCTAAAGGAGATCAGTCCTGGGTGCTCATTGGAAGGACTGATGCTGATGCTGAAACTCCAATACTTTGGCCACCTGATGTGAAGAGCCCACTCATTTGAAAAGACTCTGGTGCTGGGAAAGATTGAAGGCAGGAGGAGAAGGGGATGACAGAAGATGAGATGATTACTCCAGGAAATAGTGATGGACAGGCAGGCCTGGTGTGCTGCAGTCCAGGGGGTTGAAAGAGTTGGACACGACTGAGTGACTTATTGGGTTTTTTTTTGAGATAATAGTTCTATATATGCAATGAAGTATTAAAAACTTTAAATGTATTTAAATATTAAAGAACTTAGATGAACATCTGATGTTTGACAAACACAGACTCTCACATGACCCTAATCTCTATCAAAATTAAATATCACGACCACCGCTCACAGTCTCTCCCTCTGGATGCCTCCTGCACGAGTCTGCAGATGCTTCCACCACCGTAACTAGACAGAGGCTCCTCTGACGTCTTTCCAAGCTGGACTGATTTTGCTAGAGCTAGATTTGTGCATGTTAGTTTTTTCCAGAACGTCCTGTGAGGAATGATACAATGTGGGGGCTCGTCTTCCGGGGCTCCTTCCTGCCTCAGAAATAATCAGTTCCCCAGAGAAACATGTGACTTCACAAAGCAACTCACTTAAGCGACCCTCAGGGTTGGGCACATCGTGCTCAGCTAATAGCTGTCAGTTGTCCCAGTCACGCGGGTCCCCTAGCACAGCCAGGTGGTGCGAGCCGCGCCGGCCAAGTCCCGGAGCCTCCCGCCCGCTCTGGAGGCGGGTTGGCGGGGCCTTAACATCCGGAAGCTGGATGCCGGGCCTGTGCGGCCTGTGGGTTTCTGGAAAGCAGAGGATGCGACCTCGCCGGGCGCCTGCGGGGCTCTGGGGCTGTGCAGGCCACGTCCAGGGGCGGCTGCTGAGATGTGGCCTTGGAGTTCCCCTGGGGCCCGGGCTGACGTTAGAATGTTTTAGGAAAACGTAATTGATATTTTATTCTAGCTTTTAGATTAACGGCAAAAGTGAGAGGAAGTACAGAGCTTCACATATAGCCCGTTCCCCCTCGCGTGCAGCCCCTCAGGCGCCCGGCCGTCCATCAGGGCCCCTTTGCTGGCACGCTGTAGGCACCCTAAGGCCATGACGGGCCGGGGGGTCTCTGGTGTCCGTTCTGTGGGTTTGTGTGAGTGGACATGACATGCGTTCATCACTGTGGTGACACAGTGTTTTCACCTCCCCGAAAATCCTCCACCATCCCCTCCACCCACACCCTGGCAACCACTGGTCTTGCTGTCTCCATAGCTCCACCTTTTCCAGAAAGTCACAGAGTAGGAATCATACAGTAGGCCGTCTTTTCAGACTGGCTCCTCTCTTGACAGCTCGTTTCTTTTTAGTGCTGGGTACTATCCCAAATAGGAAAATAAGTCCGTCAAGGCTGTATATTGTCACCCTGCTTATTGAACTTCTATGCAGAGCACATCATGAGAAACGCGGGGCTGGTAGAAGCACAAGCTGGAATCAAGATGACCGGGAGAAGTATCAATAACCTCAGATATGCAGGTGACACCACCCTTACGGCCATGTACTCAGTGTACATGGGTTTGGCTGGACTCCGGGAGTTGGTGATGGACAGGGAGCCCTGGCGTGCTGCAGTCCACGGGGTTGTAAAGAGTCGGCCACGACTGAGCGACTGAGCTGCTGGCCTCCCTGTTCTCTCCTGGCCCCAGTGCTATCTCTATCTCCCCAGCAGCACGGCTCCCGGGCTCTGTCAGCCCTGTCTGCTGGTGCTGAGGTCCTGAAATTACCTCCAGATGGAAAGCCACATCTTCCCACATCTCAGAAATCAGTCACCCTTTGCCTGTCATCTAGTGCATGAAAGTCACTATTCATATATACTGTGTGTAGTTTTGCGGTTGTTTATGGGTGGAGGTTTGGAGAAGGCAATGGCATCCCACTCCAGTACTGTTGCTTCTCAAAGGCTGCACATGCGTGGTACACACCTTTGGATTTCCTGAAGCACATGGAATAGTGGACGAGAAAGGGGTGTTGTTCGGTCTGACTCACTCCTGGCAAGCCCCTCCTTACAGCGGGCACCTCATGTGCCCTCAGGACTAGGCCTGGGGTGAGGGGTCAAAGCTGATCGTTAGACAAGTGCAGGGCCCGTGAATCCGGGGTCTTAGCCCTCCACCTGGGCCTCCCAGGGTCGGGGCTGCAACGCCACAGTCCAGGTTCTGCCCCCAGGGGTGAGACTGGCAGGCAGAGGTGCTGGCGTGAGACTCACCTCCCGACACATGAGTCCTCTTCCATCCTCTGTGGCATCTTCCATCCTGGCACCAGATTCACGTTTTCCAAGTGAAGTGAGTGAAGTCACCCAGTCGTGTCCGACTCTTTGCAACCCCATGGACTGTAACCTGCCAGGCTCCTCTGTCCTTGGGATTTTCCAGGCAATAGTGCTGGAGTGGATTGGTGTTTCCTTCTCCAGGGGATCTCCCTGACCCAGGGATCGAGCCCAGGTCTCTCGTATAGTAGACAGCTTTACCATCTGAGCCACCAGGGAAGTCCTCTTGCTTCTCAAAATCTGATACTAAATCAGACTTTAAAGCATCATGTGCTTTCTAGGGATGGATGATGCTGTTAAGCATGTGTGTTCGTGGTTATAAAACAGTAGGATGGTGACTCTGTAGCCAGCTGAAGGTGAGCAGACCCCGCCAGCAACGAGCAAGGTTGCTTTCAGATGAGAGTAACACTTCAGCGGACGCAGCCTGCAGCCCGCGGGCTTGTGCCCCTGGGGCCATGTCCTGCCCGTGCACCTGAGTCTCCTAGCTCGCGTAGGAGCACCCATCTCTCTCTGGATCTGGGTGCACAGGCTCCCCCCAGCGGCTCCCACCTGCCTTCCCGCCCTCTCCCTCTCTCTTTCCTGGTAACTGTGCTGACGCTTCCTCCAGGCCGGCAGCACTGTGCCCTGTCACCCTGTGCCTGTCACAGGCTCTCAGCTCGGGCACAGATGGCCGCTGGGACCTAGGGCCTGGCTCGGCCGCCATGACTGGCTTCTTCTGAAGGCCCCTGCAGGACGTGTGCTCCTGAGCCTCGCAGCTGCGCGGCCGTTTCCAGTCCTTCCTGAAGCTCTGTGTGCCTTTCCACCTCCAGCTTTCTGCGAGGGCACTGAAACTCTGAAAGATCACCCTCTTGTCCACGGCCTTTCTGTGACGCAACCTGGACTTGCAGACCCAGGGTCTGTATTTATCGTTCCTGTTCATTTTACAGTGCTCCACAGGCACGCCCCTTCCCTTTCCAGTTTTGCACAATCCGAGCGCTTCTCAGGCGCTTCTCAGGCGCTGGCAGCACAGGCTGAGTGAACGCGTGCGATCTGAGTGGAATGTGTGCGTGTGCACATGTGTGTGCATGTGTGTGTGAGCATGTGTCACGTGAGCAAGGGGACAACGTGCTAAGTAGGTGTGTGTGTGCACGTGTGTGTGTGCACACATGTGTGTGAGCAGGGGATGGTGTCCAGAGCTGAGGGGTGACGGGAGGACGCTTCTGAGACGAGGGAATATGGTTCAGGAGACACAGTGTCCTTGGAGGTTGAAACTGGCTGGGTTCCCGAAACGTGTCCTTTTTGCTTCAGTTTCCTTATCGACGGTGACCACCTGCACCCGCTGGCCGTTCTCTGTCTTGTCTCACCCCTGCGCCCACCCGTCTCTTGTTAACCTGCTTGGATGCAAGCCTGCCCTCAACGCCGCAGAAAGTGTGCTGATGGAGACAGTGCAGCAGGACCGGTTTCCGGAGCAACAGTCGACCCGCTTTGTAAAAGCCCTGAGGAAAAAGGACTGGGAGGACTCTGTGTGTGCGTGTGTGCACGCGTGTACATGTGTGCATGTGTATTTGTGTGAAAATCCATACACACACATATCTGCACACCCCCAGTCACGTTTTCGAAAGGATATTGAAACCAAACTCCACCGCAGCATCGGTGAGGTGAGACCCAGTTGAGGATCTGGTTTCCATGGAGATGACTGAGCATGCTTTACAAAAACAGCTTGTTCCACAGTGAGGAGACCTGAAATGCTGGCTTGCCCCCGCATGTTGTCAGCTCACCACCTATTTCGCCCGCGGGCACCTGGGCTGTGGCATGGCAGGGATGGGCCTCTGGGAAGCAGTCCGTTCCAGCCGGTTAGGCTGTGACCTGGGCCTTGGCGCCCTGGCTGAGGGCACCTGCCGGTCAGCAGCATCTTCGAGCTCGTGGGCACCGAGCAGCTTCAGAGACACTCGTGGCCTCCATGTGAGATGGCGCAGCATCCCCTCCGGTCGCCTGGACCTCCAGCCCGTCACAGCGCACAGGGTCCGGGGCAGGAGCACCTCTGTGCTGAATGGATGTCGGGGACAGAGGGCAGGGAGTTCCACCCCGGGGTCCGCGGGTTCAGCACACCAGCCACTCTCCTGGGCCTCCTTCTTCACGCCCTCTGAACGCAGACCACCCCCTCCGTCTGTGGTGGAGTTGGAGGCAGCTGAGCAGGTCGGGGAGGGCCAGTTAACGCCCCCTCCGTTCCTGGAGCCGCTGCGATCTTGGACTCAGACGAGGCTGGGCCCGTGGATTATAAACGGGCCTAGGGTTGTCGATGAGGTCTGCTGCTATACTCAGGAGAGAAGGGCTAGATTGGAAACTCTCACAGATGAATGGTAATAAGTCACCACTGAAACCCTGAGCCCAGACGATGCAGCGAAGCGAACGTCTGCCCTCCTTTGGGGCCCAGACGGAGTCCCTGCTTCGTGACCTCAGTTCTCGTGGTGAGAACTCCTTCAGAACAGGAAGGAGGTTTGAAAACAGTAGAGGATACAGACATAGTATTGGAGCAAAACAGAGGAGGGTGTTCACTCGAGAAACAAGCAAGATTGCCAGCTCACGCTGAGGGGGAGCCAGTCTGTCCTTTGTGTGACTTACTCTTCAGTAACACTCAACTGCACTGGTGTTGTCGTGAAGAAAGCTTGGTGCAGATTTCCTGGGGCCTTGAACCAGAAATGGAGTCTTTGTTTTAACCAAGCTACTGTAAAGCTAGACTGCTGACTTAAGGCAGATTACAGAGGAAATTATCTGTCCTAGAGTAAATCAAGTGCCTATACCATGAATATAGGAAACTGGAAAGTCACATGATCAGATATAGGAGGTCATGCTGAGGGTGGTGAGGCTGGAATCCCGAGAGGCCGTGAACAGAAGGGTCCGCTGGCCTCACTTCAGCTGTGAGTCTTTGGGGCCGACCGCGGCTGTAGCCTGGATGGCGCCGCCCAGCAAGCCAGAGACCAGTGTCGGATGGGGGGCCCTGAGGTTGCTAAGTGGGCACGTGGAAGGGGAGCACCCGCAGGACAGCGGGACAAGGGCAGCAGCTTTGGACACCAAGCAGTGACAAGTGTTTAAAGAAGGGGCCCGAGTGAGCACAGGCCAAGGGAGACGGTGGTGGGGGGAGGCGCGGGCTTTGTTCTGCTTAATCAGGTCTCTGTGTCCCTGACTTCAAGCCTAATCCAGAACAGACCAGTTTAGCTGGCCCAGACCCAGGATAAGGAAGCTCATTATTGCTGGGTAGAAGGGAACAGTTGCCAGTTAGAGGCAGCTCCCAGGCCCCTCTGCCCCAGCCGCCTTCCTCACACAGCTGCTGTTTTGACTGCACGGCTCCTGCACTTGATATGCAAGTTCCACAGTCATTTCAGGAAGCAATCTCTATTAATAAGATGCAAATGTATACATTGTGGCATCTCAATGACAAGACAGTTTCCACTGGCACTTTCTTTGTCTTAACCTTTTGCTAGGTTGAGAAGGTACTGTCTCCAATATTCCTTGTTAATTTTTCTAGGCAACGCCGATTAATTTGCTGAATGGATTTTACCTTTATGGCTTTCTTTTTACTGTTTGGAAGCAAACCTCTAATCAGGAAAGAGCAGGATTTTCCCAGCTCAAAATCCGTTCAAAGGAGAAGGGCAGAGGTGGAACATGAGCGCCAGTGTGTGGCTGGGAGGTCAACCAAAGGAAGCGTTTCCCGCTGGGCAGTGTGAGACGCCGGGTCCAGCCAGTCCTCACGACCAGCGCTTTACTGCCCTCGGGCAGGGGGGAGCTTGGGGGCAGCACTGACTGTGGTCTTGTGTGTTCCAAAGGTAAGGGACTGTGGGACTTCCCTGGCGTCCCAGGGGTTAAGATTCTGGTTCCAGTGCAGGAGTAGTGGGTTCGAGCCCTGGTTTCGGGACTAAGGTCCCACATGCCCCTAGGTGCAGCCAAAAAAAAAAAAAAAAAAAGCGGAATATTTGCAAGAGATCTTTTTCAAAGTAAGGGCCCGGTGCCCCCTGTCGCAGCCACTCCCCAGCCTGCCTGCTTAGGGGAGAGCCCTGTTTGGCGAGGAGGGGCTGGTTCCCCAAGGCCTTTGCTCCTGTCGGACCCCCATATTTTCAGGAGGCCGTCTGTGTGTCCTGGCAGGGAACCTCCAGGCCTACCAGCCGATGACTTCCCGCCTTTCAGTTGATGCTGCCCCCAGGGAAGGGGGCAGTCCCCCTCCAGGGCATCCCTCCAACACAAAAACGTCCCCCGGGGCCAGCTCTGATCAATATTCTCACTGTGGCTCTTTCTGAGGCAAAAAAAAAAAAGGCTCTTTGAGAGCACCCTGCGCTCAGGCTGGGGTCCAGAGGGTCTGGCTCCGTTCAGAGCTGGCGTCAGAGGTCCCCCTGAGGACACAGAAGCATCCCCGCCAGGCCGGAGCGGGTCCGCAGTGTGCGGGGAGCCCCGTCTCTCCTCCCTTTCTTCTCTGTTTTCCTTTGAGACCTTCCTCTGGCCCCAGGGAACCAGCTTCCCCTCCCAGACACCTGGAAGTTTACCCTCTTCTCTGCCAACAGCACCCCCAGGCTCCCAGGACGGTCTCCCTGCCCGTCCTGTGGCACCTGGTCTGGTCCTGCCCAGGAAGGCCCTCACCCTCAGGAGGACCCTCACCCCCAGGTGACGACCTTCACCCTCACCCTCAGGAGGACCCTCACCCCCAGGAGGGCCCTCACCCTCACCCCCAGGAGGGCCCGGACCCTCACCCCCAGGAGGGCCCTCACCCTCACCCCCAGGAGGGCCCTCACCCTCACCCCAAGGAGGACCCTCACCCTCACCCCCAGGAGGACCCTCATCCTCAGGAGGACCCTCACCCCAAGGACGACCTTCACCCTCACCCTCAGGAGGACCCTCACCCCCAGGAGGGCCCTCACCCTCACCCCCAGGAGGGCCCTCACCCTCACCCCAAGGAGGACCCTCACCCTCACCCCCAGGAGGACCCTCATCCTCAGGAGGACCCTCACCCCAAGGACGACCTTCACCCTCACCCTCAGGAGGACCCTCACCCCCAGGAGGGCCCTCACCCTTACCTTAAGGAGGACCCTCACCCCCACCCCCAGGAGGGCCCTCATCCTCAGGAGGACCCTCACCCCAAGGACGACCTTCACCCTCACCCTCAGGAGGACCCTCACCCCCAGGAGGGCCCTCACCCTTACCTTAAGGAGGACCCTCACCCCCACCCCCAGGAGGGCCCTCATCCTCAGGAGGACCCTCACCCCAAGGACGACCTTCACCCTCACCCTCAGGAGGACCCTCACCCCCAGGAGGGCCCTCACCCTTACCTTAAGGAGGACCCTCACCCCCACCCCCAGGAGGGCCCTCATCCTCAGGAGGACCCTCACCCCAAGGACGACCTTCACCCTCACCCTCAGGAGGACCCTCACCCCCAGGAGGGCCCTCACCCTTACCTTAAGGAGGACCCTCACCCCCACCCCCAGGAGGGCCCTCATCCTCAGGAGGACCCTCACCCCAAGGACGACCTTCACCCTCACCCTCAGGAGGACCCTCACCCCCAGGAGGGCCCTCACCCTTACCTTAAGGAGGACCCTCACCCCCACCCCCAGGAGGGCCCTCATCCTCAGGAGGACCCTCACCCCAAGGACGACCTTCACCCTCACCCTCAGGAGGACCCTCACCCCCAGGAGGGCCCTCACCCTTACCTTCAGGAGGACCCTCACCCCCACCCCCAGGAGGGCCCTCATCCTCAGGAGTACCTTCACCCCAAGGACGACCTTCACCCTCACCCCCAGGAGGACCCTCACCCCCAGGAGGACCCTCACCCCAAGGAGGACCCTCATCCCCACCCCTAGGAGGGCCCTCATCCTCAGGAGGACCCTCACCTTCAGGAGGGCTGGTCTCCATTTCTTGCTGCTCGAAGTCCACCTGTGATGCCCCTGCCATGGACGTCTTTCTCACTTTTGACACGCTCTGTGAACAAAAGCCTTTCGTTGTAATTAAGAAACACAGGCGGTGCTCACTAGAAGTTTATTTTTTTGCACATAATCTCATATGACATTCACAATCATGTGTAGTAGGTGCGGCTGTGGTTCCCACGAAAGGTAAGCAGGTGGAGGCTCAGAAACTAAAATCTCCCAGGTGGGCTGGAAGACGAACCTGTGCAGCCTCTGCCGTCTTGACCTCAGCTCTGCCACCTCCTGACATGCATGCGCAGGGGCAGTTAGGCCCCTGGCATTTGGCTGTTTAAAGAAGGCAACATTTGTTTCTATGTCTGTGTGTGTTAGTTGCTCAGTTGTGTCCAACTCTTTGTGACCCCATGGACTGTGGCCCACCGGGCTCCTCTGTCCATACAGTATTCTCCAGGCAAGAATATTGGAATGGGTTGCCATTCCTTCTCCAGGGGATCTTCCCAACCCAAGGATTGAACCTGGGTCTCCTGCATTAAAGGCAGTTTCTTTACTGTCTGAGCCACCAGGGAAGACCCTATATCTGTAACTGTGCCTATAACAGATTCTACACCTGTCGTTAATTATGTACCTACATTTGTATACTTACAGGATAGTCTGGAAAGATAAACACCAAGCATTAACAGAAACAGCATGGGTAAGCCTGGGAAATGGTCCTTCAGTGGTATGAAGGTTAGATCATAGGACTCCAGCACCAATCAGGACTCCACGTCCCTGAACAATAAGCACAAAGAGAGTGTGGTGGCTTAAACTGAAAAGCCCAGGTTAAAAGTGACTTTCAATCACAGTCACGAAGACCAGAGTGTTGGGGAACCAGACCGGAGCCAGGGCAGGCTCAACAGGTTGCACTAGGCCTAGGTTTTGAATTCTTGTAAACCTGGGCCATGATTCCAGGAGAATTCCCCCTAGCAGGGTCCCACTCACCCTAGCATGAAGGGCCTGAGCTACTCCATCTTGTGAAAGAATTCCATCCTGCAAGGTCCCGGGCAGAAGAACTTCGGACGTTACCCAACCTAAGCCCACTATCCACAGCCAATCAACCCTCAGATCACCTAACCTAGCCCCACTGTACACGAGCCAGTCAGTCACTAGGCTAAACCTTCTGACTTTACGTTCAGGAGCTTGTGATTTACCTTGGAAGTAAAAGCCAATCAAGAATCTACACCCAAATCCTATGGATGGAAGGAACCAACCAGTTATCTGTCAACTTAAACACCCCCTAAAGTGGCCAACCAGTTGTCCTCCTGCTTGAACACCCCCTCTTGTACCCTTTTACCTGATTAAATTCCCTATAAAAGCAGTGCAGCCCGAGACTCGGGGCTCCCTCCCTATAGCCGCTGCGCCGGTGCCGGGGGAGCCCTAGCTCGAGCTAGCAATAAACTCCTTTATGCTTTCGCATTGCCGTGGACGTCTTATTTCTCTCAGCCTGTGGGACTCGGACTTCGGGCATAACACAGAGAATAACCAAGCCACCTCCTCGCTTTTGCTGTGTTGTAGCCACACGTTCTGGTAAACACACTCACTCAGAAGGCAGTGCAGACAGTGGAGTGCCGTTTATTACACCAGCGGGCCCAAGGCAGAGTCTCCTCTTGGCCAAGGACACCAACCAGCTTTTGTGAAAACCTTATATATCCTAAGTGTACGTGCCCAAACCCACCTCCCCAAATTCCCTGAAACTAGTATGAACAAAGGAAAAGAAAGATACAATCAAAGTTAATCCGTGATTCATATGCCTTAAGTTTACAGTGGACAGTTATCAATAGGCCTGTGGTCATACCCCAATAAGCATACTAGAATGTATGACTCTATTCAGTCACACAGATAATTAGGGTATTATCTTAGGCGTTGGAGAGCCCTGCAGCTCTTCCTTCCTGGCGCCTGGTTTTCCAGCTGGTCAGTCGCTTCCATAGATTCTGGGCCACAGCTCACAGTCCACTGTCCGGCCCAGGGTGGACCCTGCTTTCAGGATGGGGCCTATTCTGTTTCCCCCCTCAGCTGCACCTGGTCGGTGCTGACTTCCTCCCTCCTGGGGCAGAAAGTCCCGGCCCCAGGCTCACCAGCCCTCGGGCTCGTGGCCCTGTTGGTGGGAGACCCAGCCTCGCAGCAGGCTCCGCGGAGCCCTCTGCTGGACTGGGAGGGGCGTCTGACGGCAGGGCGGGGCGTCTACTGCAGCCTCCTGGGGACAGGGCCCGCACCCCTCAGTTCAGGCTTTGGGGCAAAACCCCACAGAGGTTCATCTGATCTCAGTCCTGGAGCCGGGTGGCCCGGCCTGGAGCCAGCGGGTGGGGCTGGCTCCTCCAAGGCCTCTGGGTGGGTGAGGGCCACCCGGCCCCTCTGCTGGTCGTCCTGCAGCCCCCAGTGTGCCTCTGGGCCCACACCTGCTCTCAGAAAGAACGCCTGTCAGCTTGGGTTAGGCCCACCCGGACGGCGCCATTCCGACTTGATCGCCTCTTCAGAGGCCACCTCCAAGCACTGCTCACGCTGTGGGGTGGGAGGGGAGGCCTTCCGCACTGTCTAGGGGAGTGCGGTCCAGCCCAGAGGGATGCTAAGGACAGAAGCAGTACGTGACGTTCTGGAGGCTTTTCACATGTACTTGACACCCTCATATTCTGATAGGTAGAGGTGTCCATGAGAAGGTAATCAGGGGACAGCGGTGTGGACGTGGAGCAAAGCACGTGCTCCTGTTGCGACTCGGGCAGCCGGCTGTCCCTCCCAGAGACGGCTCAGGACGCGTACTGGGTTTTACTCCTGAGCCCAAAAGGGTTAGGACGGGCAGAGCAGCAGCGAGGCCGGGGCCGGGACATCTGAGGTGTCACCAGAGTCCGGAGCTGGAGTCTGAGGGCAGAGTGTGGAGGTGGAACCAGGCCCCGAGAGCCTTTTGTCGGGAGGAGGATGCTCCAGGGAGGTGCTGGGGCCTGAGAATGCACCGAGGTACATTTTAAAAACACATTTCTTTTTAATTGGAGGACAACTGCTTTACAATATAGTGCGGTAGCCGCCTCTCTGTGTTCCCTTTGGGCCTATCCGTGTTTTCAGTAGCCGCCTCTCTGTGTCCTCTTTGGACCTCTCCATGTGTTTATTAGCTGCTTCTCTGTGTCCTGTTTGGACCTCTCCGTGTGTTTATTAGCCATCTCTCTGTGTCCTGTTTGGATCTCGCCGTGTGTTCAGTAGCCACCTCTGTGAACTCTTTGGATCCCTTCCTGTGTTTATTAGCCATCTCTCTGTGTCCTGTTTGGATCTCGCCGTGTGTTCAGTATCCACTCTCTGTGTCCTCTTTCAACCTCTCCGTGTGTTCAGTAGCCGTTTCTCCTTGTCCTTTTTGGACCCCTCCGTGTGTTCAGGAGCCGCCTCTCTGTGTCCTCTTTGGACCCATTCGTGTGTTCAGTAGCCATGTCCTTGTGTCCTCTTTGGATCTCTCCCTGTGTTCAGTAGCCACCTCTGTGAACTCTTTGGATCCCTTCCTGTGTTTATTAGCCGCCTCTCTGTGTCCTTTTTGGGCCTCTCCGTGTGTTCAGTATCCACTCTCTGTGTCCTCTTTCAACCTCTCCGTGTGTTCAGTAGCCGTTTCTCCTTGTCCTTTTTGGACCCCTCCGTGTGTTCAGGAGCCGCCTCTCTGTGTCCTCTTTGGACCCATTCGTGTGTTCAGTAGCCATGTCCTTGTGTCCTCTTTGGATCTCTCCCTGTGTTCAGTAGCCACCTCTGTGAACTCTTTGGATCCCTTCCTGTGTTTATTAGCCGCCTCTCTGTGTCCTTTTTGGGCCTCTCCGTGTGTTCAGTATCCACTCTCTGTGTCCTCTTTCAACCTCTCCGTGTGTTCAGTAGCCGTTTCTCCTTGTCCTTTTTGGACCCCTCCGTGTGTTCAGGAGCCGCCTCTCTGTGTCCTCTTTGGACCCATTCGTGTGTTCAGTAGCCATGTCCTTGTGTCCTCTTTGGATCTCTCCCTGTGTTCAGTAGCCACCTCTGTGAACTCTTTGGATCCCTTCCTGTGTTTATTAGCCGCCTCTCTGTGTCCTTTTTGGGCCTCTCCGTGTGTTCAGTATCCACTCTCTGTGTCCTCTTTCAACCTCTCCGTGTGTTCAGTAGCCGTTTCTCCTTGTCCTTTTTGGACCCCTCCGTGTGTTCAGGAGCCGCCTCTCTGTGTCCTCTTTGGACCCATTCGTGTGTTCAGTAGCCATGTCCTTGTGTCCTCTTTGGATCTCTCCCTGTGTTCAGTAGCCACCTCTGTGAACTCTTTGGATCCCTTCCTGTGTTTATTAGCCGCCTCTCTGTGTCCTTTTTGGGCCTCTCCGTGTGTTCAGTACCCACTCTCTGTGTCCTCTTTCAACCTCTCCGTGTGTTCAATAGCCGCCTCTGTGTCCCTTTGGACCTCTCCATGTGTTTATTAGCTGCCTGTCTGTGTCCTCTTTGGGCCTCTCCGTGTCTTCAGTAGCCGCCTCTGTGTCCTCTTTGGGTCTTCCCCTGTGTATATTAGCCGTCTCTCTGTGTCTTCTTTGGAAAAATGTCTCTGTGTCTTCTGCCCACTCTCTGACTGTGTTGTGTGTTTTTATGGTGTTGAGGTGCACAAGTCGCTTGTGTGTTTTGGAGTTTAATCCTTTGTCAGTTGTTTCAGTTGCTATTATTTTCTCCCATTTTGAGGGTTGTCTTTTGGCCTTTCTTATCATGTCCTTCGTTGTGCAAAAGCTTTTAAGTTTAGTTAGGCCCCATTTGTTTATTTTTGTTTTTACCCCCATTACTGCAGGAGGTGGGGCACAGACGATCTTGCTGTGGTTTCTGTCATCGAGTTTCTGCCCATGTTCTCCCCTAAGAGTTTTATAGTTTCTGGTCATATATTTAGGTCTTTAATTCATTTGGGGTTCATTTTCGTGTATGGTGTTAGAAAGTGTTCTAATTTCTTTCTGTTATATGTAGTTGACCAGTTTTCCCAGCACCACTTATTGAAGAGACTGTCTTTTCTCCATGAAATAGCTTTGCCCTCTTGGTCAAAGAAGGGCTTCCTAATTGGCACTAGTGACAAAAAAAAATCCCCCTCTCAATGCAGGGAACATAAAATACTCAGGTTTCATCCTTGGATCGGGCAGATCCCCTGGAATAGGAAATAACCACCCTGGGAAATCCCATGGACAGATGCGCCTGGTGGGCCACAGTCCACAGGGTCGCGGAGGGTCAGACATGAGTCAGTGACTGGGCAAACACATTTGTCAAAGACAAGGTGCCCGGAGGCGCGTGGGTTTATCTCTGAGCTTTCTATTCCGTTTCATTGGTCTACATTTATTTTTTTGTGCTGGTGCCATACTGTCTTGATAGCTATAGCTTGTAGTACAGTCTAAAGTCAGAAAGGTTGATTCCTCCAGCTCCATTCTTCTTTCTCAAGATTGCTTTGGCTTGGAGTCCTTCATGTTTCCATACAAATTATGGAATTCTTTGTTCTAGTTCTGAGAAAAATACTATTGGTAGATTGATAGAGATTGCATTGAATTTATAGATTTCTTTGGAGAAGTAAATGGCAGCCCCCTCTAGTATTCTTGCCTGGAAAATCCCATGGATGGAGGAGCCTGGCAGGCTGTAGTCCATGGGGTCACAAAGTGTAGGACATGACTGAGCAGCTAAGACTAACTT
>SJYC01004248.1:0-14629 GCA_006408675.1 Madoqua kirkii | reverse complement strand
TGATCACTCTCTACAAGTCAGGGCTCCACCCTGCTGACTCCATAAAGAGGACTGGTGACTGGCTCTGGGATGCAGGAGAAAGCAACAGGATATGCCCTGCCCAGGGAGCTACTGTCACACCTTCCGAGATCCCAAGTACTTTCACCCTGGAGAAAAAAAGGAAGGGCCTGGCTTCTCTGGAGACACGTAGCTGGAACAACTCGTCAAGATGCATGGTACTCTGCCTAGATGGGGAGAAATCCTTCACATTTCTCTCTGACTATGCATGCTCCACTTTCTCCCCTGGGTCATGGAAGGGAAGGGTGTGGCATTAAAATATGCTTTGAGCTTTATCATGTCTGTGAGTCTGTGGCTTGGGGTAAAGGCTCACTCATTAAGAGGGAGAAAAACCTGTTTTAGATTCCAAATCCAGACTAGAAAGTTAATCCTCGATTAGACAAATGGTAAGGTCAGTAACAATTAGAAATCATACCCAGAATCCTACCAAATTACAAGGTCTTGTGAACCACTGTGTCTCTTTAGAGGAAAGGAATGAAGGGCTGACTCACTTCCATTTGCCTTCTTGAGAAGGATTGAAAATAATACAATGAATTCTTTCCACAGAGTTGTTTTCCCCCTCTCTATTACTCTTCTTGTTTGGTGTTTATGTGAAATTGCTGGAAAGAGCCACTATTAATGAATATACACCAAGTGTCAAAAATGTGCTAAGGGGATTTTGAAGTACAGAAACACGATACTGTGAGCCAACAGATTAATGCAGGCACATACTTTATTCATATGTAGTCTCTGATGTTTTTGTGCATTGAGCCCATCCCACAAATGAAATAAATAAACAAATACAGTTGGCAATAGCTCCTGTACCTCTGTGGATTATATAGACAAATTGCAAGTGGGAATGAATTTCTTTTCATATTTCACCAAATTTGCTAATTTTATGATGTGGAATGCCTTATTTTTCTGAGGGCTTAAATGTTAAAAGTCTCTAGATGAATACAGTATAAATTAATTGAATGCTAGATTGGAGAAAGACTTGAAACCTTTAGTTGAGTTCAGTTCAGTTGCTCAGTTGTGTCTGACTCTATGCAACCCTGTGAATTGCAGCATGCCAGGCCTCCCTGTTCATTACCATCTCTCGGAGTTTACTCAGACTCACGTCCATCAAGTCCGTGATGTCATCCAGCCATCTCATCCTCAGTTGACCCCTTCTCCTCCTGCCCCCAATCCCTCCCAGCGTCAGAGTCTTTTCCAATGAGTCAACTCTTCACATGAGGTGGCCAAAGTACTGGAGTTTCAGCTTTAGCATCATTCCTTCCAAAGAAATCCTTACACAATGGTTATTTTTTCCCAGTTGAGTCACAGAATGCAAATAACATAAGCCATCTCTGATTTTTGAAAGTATAAGTTGAAGTACTAAAAAGATGAGGAATCCTCCATTGCATCAGGCTTTAAAGTTAGAACCAGAGTTAATGAACAATTGAAAAGATAACAAGAGTAAAATTTATGAGACTATAACCTGAAACTATAGCCTTAAAAAAGGAAAAGAGATGAATCAAGCACACACGTTATCAGGCGATGTCCCCCCGCCATGCAGCTCTGGTGTTCTGGCCTGCCCAGAATTTACTTTCCCTTTTTCTGCTAACCATATCTTTGATTTCTGGGAGGAAACTAGAAATCTCAGGGTACCCTGACATTTGGCATACTGCCACTGTAGGCATGCAATACAAGCTTTTATCATGAATGAACTTGCTCTCCCTAGCAACAATGATTGGATAGGCATATGACTATTTTGACCAGTCATAACCAGGCCCAGAACTGGAGAAGGAAATGGCAACACACTCCAGTGTTCTTGCCTGGAAAATCCCAGGGACGGGGGAGCCTAGTGGACTGCCATCTCTGGGGTCGCACAGAGTCGGACACGACTGAAGCGACTTAGCAGCAGCAGCAGCAAACAGGCCCAGAAGCTCTTTGCTGAATTCAACAGGAACCCAGGAGGATATAAATCTGAAGTTTCTGGGGATCATCATAAAAAAAGGATTTATCTAAGAGTGAAGTCAACAAATGGGAAAGTGAGTGAGTGAGACTGAGTCCAAATACATTTTAACTCCAGGATCCAGCCATGCCCAAAATATGCCTAGATAATGATGATGATGATGATGATAAGATCTATTAAAAGTTATTTTTAACCTAAGTCATCATAGAGGTGGGTTATCTTTCCCTTGTAACTGAGACAGTTCTGACTAACATACTCCAAAATTGTAGTGAGCTGGTGAATATAAAGTCTAAGTCTGTTGTTCTGGTAGATGTCATGGAAGAGCTCCCATCTGTGCCCCAGATGAACCAAGACTCTTCACTTGCTAAGTCCATGTGCCAAACCCAGAGTCAGCTGGAGGTGGAAGGGTACCATGAAGGATTACAGTCCTCATATTGGGGACAAACCATTTCCAGGCTAAGATGATTTGACTCAATTAAGAAACTGAAGTCCAAATTGACACAGGTAATCTCTCATTTATTCACTGCCAACAGCAAATGCAGAAAAGAGAAAATAGGAATGGGGACCAGCTGGTAGACATGTTTTGGATTTTCAGAGCATCAGTCCAGTCTAAGATGAGGGAACATAATAGATTGTAGAGGTTCCAGGTCAGCAGACCAAGCACAAACTTGCAGGAAGCTTTTGATAGGCAGGTTTCCCTGGGTTGTTTCCACCATTCCATCAAGTTTCCTCTGACCACTGTCTGATATGATTGACAAGTATCCAGAATTTTACAGTGGAAAAGAAGCAGAGAGATGGAACTCCTTTCCTTTGATCTACTGGATAGAGTTTTATAACAACATATCAAGAAAGAGCTGCTCTGTAAAACAAAAATATCAGCCAAAGTTCTGTGTAGGAGAAATAGGAGGCCAGGACAAGTGCATTAAAGGGTGTCTGTGCAGAGAATCTAAAATCTAATTGTTAAGTGTTGACATTCTAAAAAGAAAACTGAAAAGGAAAACAGGCAACAGGTGAAATATGAAGAGAAAGATTTTTAACACAGGTGAGAAGTAATTCAAGCCTCGAGAACATGATGTAAGATAATGATAAAAAGCAAAGTGTCAATAAAGGCTTAAAAATCCAGACAGACTCAGGAGACATCCCTGGATTTCACATGTCTTATGTGATTTTGAGAACCAGATCTTCTCCACGGAACTACTTACTCATTCATTTTCTTTACCTCGTCTAGATGAAGCATAGACTTTAAGCCAGCCTGGGAGTTTCTCAAGTACAGAAGAGATTTCTTTTTTTCCCCCTAAACCCAAGACTTTTCATAATGGCTGTCAAATAATGTTGAATTAATTAATTCCAAATGGAAGTGACAATGGCAGTCTGAACTAACCCCTAATTTTATTGCTAAGAAACGAAATGTCAGAAAGGTGAGGAGTTTAGCTCAGTCACAGAGCAAGTTAGAGGATCTTCTAAGACAACAGTTGGATATTCCCAAGCTTAGAGAAAAAATGTTCATATGCCTGGGAATGTATCCCGGATGGTAGTGACTCTGCTAAAGGATTAGAAGATTATGGAAGAGGGTGATAGATATCTCATTAATTACTGGGAATAGAAGATTCCTTTCTGTCTTGTTTTGCCCACAGACAATTCAAACAAGGACAGCAGTAAACTTACAAACAGAGAACAGAGCGAGCAGGAATAAAAAGTCTTTTGCAGAAAGTTCATTTGGACAGAAGCATCTATATATCAGCCTGCTGGTAAGCCAGTGGTGTTTATTAGTGCCTTTACCTGTGGACCCTGGGTTAGGGACAGAGGAGGAAGCCAGAGAGACAGATGACAGTCCGGGAGAGTGGGAGACCTCACGCACAAACCCTGATTCATTCCATATGGCACGTTACGTGGAAATTCTTAGACTGGGACTACTTCTGTCTTCAACATTATCTAAGTTTGCAGCCCCTGCAGATGTAGTTGCCACATCAGTCACTGAGGGCTGAGGATGGAATGATCTCCGCGATCCCTTCTGGCTCTGACATTACCAAATTCTGAGTACCATAAGGATGTGGCATAATGGCCTAATTGAATCCAGTTGAGGTTACTGGAATTGTCCACCCTGACTTCCTCTTCTGGCTTTCACTGACAAATGAATGTAAACCTGAAATTCATTATGTTTCCAGAATGCCTGGGTTGCTGAAATTATTCATATTTTAATCGACTTTTAACAAGAATGAGTTAAAAAAAATTAGGACAATTAAGAAATAATGAAGCCATTATAAAAACAGTAATGATTTAAAAGCGGGTAAGGGAATACTCTTATTGGAAATGTTGAATACCTGCAAATGAAAAGTGAGATGACAAGCACATGATGGGAATAAGGGATTTCACTAATGCACAAACAGAACCGTTTATAATAATTCCTTCCCAAAACTGAGGATAATATAAGTATCCTGATTATTACTGGAAATGTATATTCTGTTGAAAATTGGCCCTCCTACAGAATGTTGGATATTATCTCTGAAGATGTTCTTAGTGCTTTGTTCAAATGTATTCTTTTTAAAGAGACCAACCTCGTAGAGTTGTTCTTGTAAATCGAAACATACTTTTGAAAACTACTAGAATGAGAAGTGTACCTGGGGCCACTTCTTCTGTGCCATGAGTCAAGGGTCTGGGCCCCTTCCTTTATTAAGATCCTCCGTCTTCTAGGCCCTCTGACCATCTGAGTCTTAGCCCCAAGGATGGTGATGAGGAGAGGACAGAAGGTTTTATGGCCAGGCCTGGTGGTAGCCGATGTAGCTTCTGCCCACGTTTCATCAGTCAGAACTCAGTCCATGGTTTCACTTAGCTCTCTGGGGGTAGGAAGAAAAGCTTAGCTCTGTGCTCAGGAAGAGGAGAACTGGAGACTAGGGAACACTAGCAATCTCTGCCACAATTCAGGAATTACCACACACAGAGAGAGAAGCTGAGGAGAGCTAGAAGACAGGCAGGGTTTGTATTGGTCGTTCAATACCCGTGCATGTCCACCCCGAGTCCAACAGTCTGCAGATCTTCTGGATGGCCCTGTATGTGTGGTCCAGGTACTCTAGGAAGAGGGAAGGAGCTGGACAAATACACCCTGACTGAGACAAGATCCTTGCCCTCATGAGTCTTTTAGTATGGATGAGGGGATAACACATGGAGATATAAATACCAAGATACCAAATAATAAGAGACAATATTACCTTGAGCGTTTAGGATAGGGTTTTGGCTTTCTTTTCCACCCCTAGTAACAGGCATAGAGCATGGAATAAGTTGACCCAGCATATATATATTTGATTTCAAAATATACTATAATCATATATACTATATTTGATTTTATATATACTATATAAATATACTGAGACAGATAGTACACAACAGTAGATTGACTGAGAGTAGACATTGGTTTGTTGCTTCTATAGCATACCACTACTCCCATCTCCACCAAATAGTTTTCTAAAGGGGACTTTCCCCTTCTTAGATGTGTGGTTTATCTACCCTCAGTTTCAGAGGTAGGCACCAATTTAGCTTGTACTGAAATTCCTGATACACAGATGGGTACAGGTCTAGGCATGTGATCTGTTAAGGTTAAAGAGAGACACACAGAGAGAATGAATCTGGAAGCAGGTGCTACCACAAGAGATGTTCCCTCTTTCCCTAGAGGAGAGGGAAGATGTCAGACCTGGGGCAGCCAAGCCAGTCTGCTCTCCTAAGGGGAGATCTCTGAGCTGTGGGGTGGCTGCCACATAGAACCCAAAGACAGAGCCTCACCAGGGCCAGGGGTTCTCCAGCAGCCCTCCCCCTTAATTCTGCTTAACTCCCAAGTTATTCTCAAAGGAAGTTACATACTCAGCTCCCTGCATGGTACATGTTCTGGTGGGGCCATATGTTGATGCGTATTTGATTTACAATTTGTGTTCATTTCACATGCATAGCAAAGTAATTTAGTTTTACATATACACACATATATATATAGTATTTTCAGATTCTTTTCCATCATAGGTTATTGCAAGATATTGAATATAGCTCCCTGTGCTATACAATAGGTACCTCTTGTTTATCTACTTGAATGGCACCCCACTCCAGTACTCTTGCCTGGAAAAATCCCATGGATGGAGGAGCCTGGTAGGCTGCAGTCCATAGGGTCGCTAGGAGTCGGACACGACTGAGCGACTTCCCTTTCACTTTCCACTTTCATGCTTTGGAGAAGGAAATGGCAACCCACTCCAGTGTTCTTGCCTGGAGAATCCCAGGGATGGAGGAGCCTGGTGGGCTGCCGTCTATGGGGTCGCACAGAGTCGGATACGACTGACGTGACTTAGCAGCAGTAGCAACGTGTATCTGTTACAAAGCCTCTGATCCTTAAAAAGGGTGATTAGGTGAACAGTGAGGAAACAGAAAAATTGGAAACGGTCCCAAAGGAAGCCTCAGTGTCCCTCTGCTAAGAATTGTAAGGCCAGGAGTGGCTATTTAACCCTGGTTGGCAATTTACTATGTAAAGAGTCAGGATATGATGAGCAAGAAGGACTCCTCAGCACACGGCTGCCTGTTCTCTTTCCCAACTTCTTTCCGTTGTCTCCATCTTTCTCCCTCTGTCTCTTTACACCACACATCACACACACACTAACACACACACACACACTCACACTCTCACACAGAGGCTGTGAGAACTGAGAAACGTACGGACATAAAACAAACGGAACTGAAAGAAATCCAACACCACAACCCCTGGGAACGATAATGATGAAGAAAAGCTGCTGCCAGATGCCTCTTGTGATGACGCCAATGATCTAATTCTCGTATTATCAAAAGATGCAGGTAAAGGCAGCCTTGACAGAAGGCTTTGAAAAATCAGAAGAGCACGGCATCACTGGAGCTGTTATCTGATTTATGTCTTTTCAAAGACCAGGCTTGTGTCATATGCTGATAATAGACTCTAGCCATCAAAACATTATTTTATCTGGTATCTTGATTTTAAAGAATTGTGGAAACTAGCAAATGGAACTGGGCTATTTATACAATGGTTGAAACTACATTAGTCCACTAAGGGAAAACAACAACACATACACAGCAAATTTCAAAACCCAAACTGGATAATAATATAACAAAAATCAATAGTCTTTATTTTATAAATGGTCAGTAATGTGGAATATAATTTGCAAATTAGAGCAGACATCTTTGTTTCATAAGTTCTTAATTAAAGTATGAATGAGTGATCAGTTGGTGTTTGGGTGCCCACCAGATGAGACTCCAAACTGGATAATAATATAACAAAAATCAATAGTCTTTATTTTATAAATGGTCAGTAATGTGGAATATAATTTGCAAATTAGAGCAGACATCTTTGTTTCATAAGTTCTTAAAGTATGAATGAGTGATCAGTTGGTGTGTGGGTGCCCACCAGATGAGACCCTTACGCACAAGGGCTTGGGCACTACCAGATTTCAAAGCCAGCACTGCCAGCAGATGGAGATTTGTGCTAAAGAAGAATCCACATCAGGAAACAACCTCATCTTTTAAGTTACGCAGGGAAAGGAGGATCTCCTTGGAGCAGATATAATACACGCACACAAATTTTTTTTAAGTTTTCAAAAAAGTTTAAGTAATTGAACATAAAAACTTCCAGAAGCATGACCTAATCATTTCATATTTCATGCAACTTAGAGAAGACATCTTTTTTTCTTAAATGACTAGACATTAATCAAATGGACCTCCACACTTGAGAAGATAAATGCTAAGCAAAGAAAAGGAAGCCTTCTGTATATTTACCTTTTAAAGCACAGACGTTAGAAATGAATGAGATTTTTGACCATTTATCATACAGCGAGACCAATTGTCTCACAGAAATTTTTATGTCAAACCACACCTGGCTATACATGTTTGTCTCTTGATTCATGAGCTCTAAATATCACGTTGCAACATTGTTGGGCTTAAGCCAAAAGTTATGTATTTAAAACTCTTTCCTTGCAGTCTTAAATTAGCTGCACTACTAGAAGGAAAAAGCTGCCTTGATGATCCAAAACTATGGATAATCTACGTGTTATTTATTTACTGTTTTAAACATATTATTTAATGGGGCTGGGGCAGTATATTGACCTTTCTAATGAGGTTTGACTAAAGCCAATATTAAAATTAATGTGCTCCTCCCTGAGTACCCAGTGACACAGTGTAAGAGGAGCTGTCTCAGAAGGGTCTGTGTGGCAGGGAGAAATCAGCCTGGCAGTAAAAATACAGCCTTGGAGCTTCCATACGCAGATGGTCAAGAACCAACTTCATCCCTGTAGGGATTCCAGGAACCAAATTTTCAGACCAGTCTCAGTGTTCAACTGTCAGAATATACTGACAGAAAATATTGCCCACAGTGGTTATAGTTTAAGGAAACACAAGAAGAGAACATTGAAGTTCTTGAAAGTGGCTTTAAGTGGCAAGACCAGTACTGCCTGTGTCAGAAAAAACACTGCAGGGTTGTATATTGATGCTTAGGACTGGCTAAGTCCTACAGTCCACCTACACACTCTTCTGGTGGTGGTTTAGTCACTAAGTTGTGTCCGACTCTTTGCAACACCATGGACTGTAGCTTCCCGGGCTCCTCTGTCCATGGGATTCTCCAGCCAAGAATACTGGAGTGGGTTGCCATTTCCTTCTCCAGGGGATCTTTCCAACCCAGGAATCGAAACTGCATCTCCTGCATTGCAAGCAGACACTTTATTGACTGAGCTATGAGGGAAGCCCAAGCTTGTACAATTTCCAGTATTACATACATTTTTGAGATGTTATCAAAATGCTCGCTTGCTAACTGATCTCCCCCAAGAGTCCTGATTCCTATTCCCACACATCAGAGAACCATGTCACCTCTCACTTCTGACTGCACAGCCAGGTCAGGCCAGTGGTAACACAGGTGAAGGCTGTAATCTTCATCTTCCAGCTGCCCCATTTCATATGCCTCACTCCCCTCCTTTCCCTGGACCTCCAGGCTGAAATACTAATCATGACTTATATCATGATGTCTGCTGGAGATCCAGGGCAGGTTTCAAAGTATGGCCTTTAGTGAGAATAAGCCTGGGTTCTATTTAGGAAAACTTGCCTGGTTACCTCATAGCTGTGTGACCTTGGGTGAGTTATTTTACCTTTCTCACATTTTCTCCACTGGGGGAAAAAATAGGGATAAGGAATGAAATTATAGTTATGAAATTCTTAGTATCAAGACATCCTTCTTAGTAACAGAAAGGATATAAGTGAAGCAGCTTTCTCGTTATTCTGAGTCTGGAGATTCTAAAACTGGATGCTGGTTTTTTAATATAACTCATCGGGATATTTCAAACTCCAGAAGGAATCTGAGAGACCAAATGACTTCATTCATCCTCCGAATAACTGGCTGCTTATGCCACTGTGCCCACACAGAATAATCCCTATCTCAGACCCACTTTGGTGAAATCCTTTGGCCATGTTCTCTAAGATGATTATAGATGCTCTCTTTTCTTTGTTTTGACTCTTCAGCCTGAGTGGACAAAGTGAGCAGGTCAGGGAGAAAGGAACGAGGCAGGCAAAGGGCGAGGACTGACTTTCTGGCAAACTTGCCCAACTTCCATTTCAAGTTTAAGTTACCAAAATAGTTCTTCAAGTACGCTTGCAAGCAGTGTACCGCCCTTGAATATGTTCCCCTGGCTCCCATCTGAGTCAGTGTAATGAGTCTGCATTTTATAAGAGCTGAGCCTGGTCCAAATGGAACCATGTAACTGTTAGAAAGATTAATGGAGTGTATCATCCCACAGTTGACTATAAACTTCTAATTGTGTGAATCTCAGTGTGGCGTCTAGAGCGAAGTCGGAGTCTGTTTCCTCAGTCACTAATATCCACTGATATTGTTCATTATTTTTCTAATGCCAACCCTAGGTACATCAAGGTGGGCAGATCCCTGAGGAAAACAACAACTCTTGCTGTAGGTACTTGAGAGCAGTCATTATCACCATTGCCAATTAATTCATCAATCAGTGTTTACCAAGCTGCCACGGGGACCAGCACAGAGCCCTGCTGAGCAAAGGGAGGATGAAGGAGGCTGTGAAGACAGAGCAGCTGCAAGCAAGAGCCAAGAACTCTCTTTCCAGGTAGGGACTGCATGACCTCAGGCAACTCGCTCACTCCTTTTAGCCTTAAACTGGGGACCAAGGCACCAGTCAGGCCACCTACCTAAGGAATAATGGACCCAATGTGTATGAAGAAGCTTCAGAAAACATTCATATTGACATAAATGAAAGCATTAATCGTGACCTGTGATAGAAAATATACTAATGAGAACCTACTGTAAAACACAGGGAACTCTATCCAGTGTCCTGTGATGACCTAAATGGGAAGGACATCCAAAAAAAGGGGGATATGTGTATGTGTATGGGCTTCCCTGATAGGTCAGCAGGTAGAGAATCCGTCTGCAATGCAGGGGACCCCAGTTCAATTCCAGGGTCAGGAAGATCCCCTGGAGAAGGGATAGGCTACCCACTCCAGTATTCTTGGGCTTCCCTGGTGGCTTAGACAGTAAAGCATCCACCTGCAATGCAAGAGACTTGGCTTCGATCCCTGGGTTGGGAAGATCCCCTGGAGGAGGGTATGGCAACCCGCTCCAGTATTCTTGCCTGGAGAATCCTCATGGACAGAGGAGCCTGGTAGACTACCGTCCATGGGGTCACAAAGAGTCAGACACGACTGAAGTGACTTGGCATGCACACACACTTGTGTGTATAGCTGATTCACTTTGTTGTACAGTAGAAACTAACACAACTTTGTAAAGCAAATATACTCCAATACAGATTTTTTTTAAAAGAAAATATAGATCCTATAGCACTAAAAAGAAATCTGGTTAACAGGGGTGTGTTTGCACCTATTTCCTTCCTTATAAATTCACACTCCTCTCTTCCCCATTTCCTGTTTTGAGTGGCTTCTCCACCTAAGCACCCATATTCCCTTTCAGCTTTAAGATCAGGTGTGGAGACTTCTGTAAGCTGTCCATGCTCTGTCCTTGACAGAACCACATTCTATTAAAAGAACTGTCAATTGTTGGCCCCTGGTTAAGATCAAGGGAAAGCTTAGAGCAGACTTCTTTCCCTGACCCTTCCCTACCTGCTCCTTCCCCGAGTTCCTCTCCTCCTGCTCCCCTCAGCTTCCTCTGAACAGGAAACACAGAGCTCTCAGCCACAGGATGCCCTGCCATCCTACAGGACACGGACCTATGAGCGGAAGTCATCACCACCGCTGGGTCCTTCATCCCAGGCACCTACTTTGATAAGTCGCTTTTAATCACTTTGCAAAAATGTCCCTCTCTTCTTCCTTAAAGCTACATTAAACAAACATACTCATGTTCTGAACAACCTTTGCTTTTCAATAGATGAAGGAGAGAGAACTATTATCTCTGTTGTTGCAATGGGTTGTGAAGCTCTGGATGGCATCACGCTTGTTGTCAAATGGTACTGTTAGTCTCCAAAGTTAATGAAGTTGCTGAGGTTTTGAGGATCTGAATGCTGGCAGAATTTGCTCTCTCACACACATACACACACACACACACCCCTGCCAAGTTGGATGGTTAACTCTCTGGGGAACAGTAAATATAGAACACACAACTGCAGTATTAAAAAGGACGACGGTTGCAGTCCTGTATAGCCAGCATGTCCCCGTGTATCTTCAAAACTTCTCTTTTGACTAAATGGGGAATAATAATGTATATGCCTTCCTCAGTCCTGGAAAGAGCTTTGCAGTTGCTCTCAGAAACACTGGGGCATTTGCCTACCACCTCATTTATAAAAAACTAATTTATGCTCTGTAGATCAGAGAAATGGGTTGATTAGGAACAAATCTGTATAGGTTTGAATCTGCCCTTTGAATGATGGAAAAGCTTACGCTTATTGCACTCTGGAGTTTAGAAGAAGCTCTGATTCCATCACATGTCTCCAGTTGCTATGATGAGGCCTATGAAAGGGCCATCCCAAAGAAGCCTGAAACTAATGAATTGGCAAAAGACACAGTCTTACATTTTATCAGCAATGTCCATAAAGTTCTTTACCAGAATTTGTGAGGGTTGTATGTTAGCCAAAATGCCTTTATATATCACTAAAGGGATGACAGCCAAGTTTGGGTCTTAAGACTTCAGCGAACGTTTTCTGTTGCTTTCCCCAAGGGCAAGTGTTAGTGTGAGATCTGGCCCTGCTGGAGTTATTCTGCTGCAGGAGAGGGGAAGAATGTTTCGGGAGGGAAATGAAAGCAGGAGGAAATAACAGAAGGGAAGACTCCGAATGCCAATGAAATCCTGCCATTCCCAAACATGGTTTTCTGGTAAATGTGGACCCTGCAAACTTTGGTAAGTAAAGAAAATTCCCTGGGTGCTTCCAGAATACAGGAGGAAATGGTCAAAGCCCCAGAGATGCAGAGAAAAGGGCCTGTGGCAGCTGAAGGAGCTGGGGTTTTTCCTTTCATCCTTGGAGTATGAATTGTGGAGGATACAAACAAACAAACAAAAAGCCCAATGAGACTGTTTACAAGGAGCTGCAATAAAACCCACACAGATAATGTATGACAGTGAAGGAGAAATGAACTTTCCCAAACAGAGTGCTACCAACACGCAAGATTAACAATGGCCCCCTCAGATCCCTTGGCGGCATTTCAGGACCCGGCTTTACAGCATTGTTTCAATTCATTGGGATGTAAATAATTGATAACTCAAAGGGACCTGAAAAACCCACTGCAACTGAACACAGATATTTTTTATGACATCAATTACTGGGCTAGTACTTGATGAGAAAAGGAAAATATTTCAAACCACACTTTAATGATCTCCACCAAGAACCCCTAGTGTTCCAAATGAAACGTGGATCTCTGGGCCTTGATTTTTTTAACCTCCATGTTCCTCCTCATAGGGAATATAAGTTACAGCTGAACAGAAGAGACGGCTAATTATTTTCATGTCTGTGCTTTTCAGTGGTGGATTGCAGGCTTCCTTATTCTAATAGAGAAGGAAAAGCCTGGGAGAGCAGAGGGCTTGAGGGGAGGTCCCCTGTGTACCCCATCAGGGCTACATGTTACATGACAGAAGTGTTGTGGAGTTAGGCTTGGCAACTAGGACTCCAACTATAGTTGAGATTGTCATTTATGACATTACAACACCAGAGCACGTTAAAATGATATGGTAAGCGGTACCATTAAGGCTGTTGAAAGGAAGTCAGAGTTCAAGTATTTGTGCATGAGGTACTTTATGTGGTGACGACTTCTGAATTTATAGTTGTCAGGACGGGAGTAGAAATGTTGATTTGGTCTGAGAACGGGTCTGTTCACGCTTGTGTCTAGTTGATTGTGAAGTCCAGTTCATTTTTCTTTCTTTCTGGCAAAACTCTCACAGGACAGCTACTGCTTCATGAGAAAGGTCCAGAACTGCATCTGGAGAGTTATCCAAAAGCCCAGATGATGCAAAGGAATGGGAGGTGTGCTGAAGACTCACCACCACGCATGGGTCCTCAGGGAAGAATGCTTTGAGGTAGAATCGGGGTGGGGGTGGCGAGGGACTGGGTATATCTCAGAATGAAGGCATGGGCAGTAGTTAAGATGCTTCAACAGTAAGAACAATAAAATCTTCTTCTACAATTCACTGCATACATTTGTGTCTACTACAAGTCAAAACATATACCTTGAAATATCATTACAGGAAAAGTCTCCTGGAATCGTTATAACTGAGGCTTGGATGTGTTCCTCCATTACCAGCACCGCCACTGTTGGCCGGCATTTCTTCTTTTCTTTCGAAAGACCTGAATTTTTTTTGCTTGATGAGTTTAGGGCTTGAGAGATCTGCTGTACTGCTTGTTCTCAAGCTGAAAAAGATACTGACTGGCTCCTGGGCCAGAAGACTGAAACCCTCCTCTTTTAAAGCAATGTAATGCTAAGCTTCCACATCTTGTGAAGAGCTATTCATTGACTTGGCTCATGAACAGCAGAAAGGAGGGGGCTGGTGAATGGTGCTGTGAAAAGAAGAATTCTTTCTCCACCTTCCAATTTTTTTTGATACAAATATGCCCTTGTTTCTGTAGCTTCATTCCCTCACTATTCTTCTATGCCTTCCTAATACTCAGCGTCATCTGATGATGTCAAATAAGCCATAGGATGTAAGATCTTCAAGATGTCAGCAGCAAAATGCTTCTCATGGCTTCCTTTTTGGCCTATCTTGTAAATGGCACTGTGGAAACTCCAGTCTATTTTTCTGCCTTTCAATACAACTAGGTCTACTTAAGAAAAATTTCCAGATGAAATGTATTGAGATGTTCCTAAAATGCCTCCTATTTCTATTTCACAAATGAAACTTAATTCACAAGTTGGAAGTAGTTGTGGAATAACTGAGTCTTTTCAGATTGAGCCTGTGTCAGTTCAGTTCACTTGCTCAGTCGTGTCAGACTCTTTGTGACCACATGGACTGCAACACGCCAGGCTTCCTTGTCCATCACCATCTCACGGAGCTTACTCAAACTCATGCCCATTGAGTCAGGGATGCCATCTAACCATCTCATCCTCTGTCTTCCCCTTCTCCTTCTGTCTTCAATCTTTCTCAGCATCAGGGGCTTTTCCAATGAGTCAGTTCTTATTAGGTGGCCAAAGGATTGGAGTTTCAGC